>JUDQ01000103.1:37454-56143 GCA_000812075.1 Scedosporium aurantiacum
GTTGCGGGCCCGAGCTGGCCCTTCTGGCTTTCACAAGATCTTCAGGAGGTGTATTGTCCCTCATGACGGGAGCCTGTTGTTTTGCACCTGTCTGCTGGATGTCACTGCTACCCTGAGACCGGCCTTCCGGGGTACGTCGGCCAATATTTTCGGACGGAACATCGTTAGTCTGCTGGTAGGAGTATTTCGACATTTTGAATGCTGTCTAGAGGATTGTTCCAATGAATATGATTTCAGAGTGTGGCTAGATATGATGTGCGAGTATATGCATGAACTGACTTTTCTACTTGAAATGCAGAGGTTTTCCTTCCATTTGGTGATGTGTTGTCAGGGATTTCTCCATGAAGCGACTATTTCTTTTCATGCTATCACGCGATTCCTAGCTCTATCGTTCGAACGCCTAGAAGCCCAAAGAAAGTATGACGTAGGAAACGAAAGCTTATCTTTCTTCTCGGGATTTCTATAAACATCCTACCACCGCCAAACATCAATTGACATGATGAAAAAGGATCAGGGCCGCCTACGAAGAAATGGCATTTTCATTGCATAGCTTGCAAAAGGGAAGGAGAAAGAAAGAAAGTTTAAAAAAAATTAAAAATAAATAAAAAACCTCCCCGTTGAGCTATCCTAGCACGCACCCATAAATTCATGAATTTGATCGACGGTTGACTTATTTTCGATCAATGAACTCACACAGCTGGGGTGGCAGAACAAAGATCAAAAGGGGCAAAAAGGAAGCGAGCGACGCAAGACTCGAACTTGCAACCTTTGCTTGGTGCTCTGAATAGGAGAGCAACGCGCTACCATTGCGCCAGCCGCCCGGCTTGTTTCGATAAGTGCATTCGGTGGAGATTCTGTTGATACAGGGTCTTCCTGTATGCTCTAGTGGACTGCATCCTTGGGAATCTGGCCCACCTGATCATACACTTCTTGTGGGACCCAAAAATTACTGCACTACTTCGGAGAGTCGGGAGCCTCGATGTTGGTTCAGCGATATATTAGCTAGATAGGATAGGATATATACAATAATAATTGGTTTCATCTAATTTTTATCAAGTGTTATTGGGATATGATGTGATTTGGTGTAGTTCCCCAGGTGACTCGTTTATTTTGTCCACCCACTGTAGATATATAGCCAGGTATTTCTCTATATTCTCTTCGAGCCATCTAAGTATGTAATCTTTAGTCTTTTATCTCTTGGTCCTCAAAAGCCAATACACTTGGCTTCTCGCGTCCTCTATTTATGGCATGACGATAACGCTACTGTCGCTTTATATCGAGGTTCGTCAGAAATAACCCTCATCTGCCTGACCCAAAATCTTTTGTGAAGGATTCAAATCATTTTGGCTCGCTTCATTTGTGTCTCTTCTCGAATGGTGCTGTTGTTTTGTCTACGTTTATTTTGTTCGAGATTGGGGGACTGTGAGCCAGATGAGGCACTCATTTCTGATCTTTTCACCTTTGTGAGTGGAATAGAGTTGCCCGTTTCTTGATTCGCAGAGGCGTTTGGAGAAGGGGCAAGGTCCACACCGATGAGCCACATCGGCTGGCTCAGAAAACAGTCGGGCCCTGCCATCGCAGCATTGACAAAGAGAGTCTTACCCGGTTCCCAAGGGAGTTCATCCGCTCCACAATGGCTTGTCCTAAAAGTGGTGGGCAGATCTCCTTTAGTCGTTGCTTTTGCCTTAGCGAGGTTTGAAATAAGAACTGATTTCTCATTGTCGATATCCGAAAAATGCGAAGGGCTTTCCGAGATGGTTGGCCTCCAAGAGACAAACTTCGATCCCCAACCACTATGTACATGACCGAAGCAGTGAATCTTGGGTTGTGCCCGGGCGACTGCAGCAAAGAGACTCTCGCAGCCTATTCGCGATTTCTCCGCCGTCATATCGAAAAGACCCTTTGGAGGACCATGAGTGATTACGAGGTCTGTTCCCTTTGGGATATTGAAATCGTGGGTTGAGGTGTATTGGAATCCCCACAGGTCATCTTCCGATGAAGGCGACGGGGTATATGGACTAGCGTATACCTTGAGGCAAGCCCCATTCTCGAGGGAGAAGGAATGTGTTCCTTCTGTGAGGAAGTGTATGCCATCCTGAGCTGCCCGTGACAAGACCTCTTGGGCTTCGCCAAAACTGCCGTATTCACTTGTGACAAGATCCGCGTCGAGTATTTCGCCCGCTAGCCGATTTGCCTCATCGAGCTTTCTCTTGAATACAGGCAGGTCTAGAGAAAAGTCATGGTTGCCGGCAATGACAAGCTTTAGAGGAGCGTCGATGTCCTTGAGGAGCTCGATTGCTGTCCTGAACTCTGCGAGCTTCGAGTGCTGAGTGAGATCGCCACAGTGAACGACCACATCAACTTTCTGCTGCGGGATCTGCCGAGGTCTTTGCCCATGGGTGTCTGAGAGGACGAGAAACGACGTTTTGATGGTTGGGCGGTTCATTTTCAAGGATAATGTTCTGTCAATATATCCTCGTTAGGGGGATAAGAGTAGATCTCAATATATGTCGGTTGGCATGGATAGATTGCTCTTGGGAAAGTCTGGACCCTGCAGTGTGCCATTGAAAATTAGCAAAGGTTGTTGTTCCTGGTAAGAATCCGGCAAGTTTTCATAGAAGGTTTCTTATTATATATACCCCATCTCCATTCTAAGCGGAAGCATGTGAAGTTATAGTTTAGCCAGTCCCATGAATCACCAACGCTAGTAGTTCTCTTATATGTTCCCCTAGACCGGGCATATGGTATTCGAACTTTGCATGTGAATTTGAAAGATCGTTCTCAGGTTCTTAAGAGACTGGTCTTGGACTCTTGAATAACTAGCGGATAAAATGTGCTCGTAAACTTCATATTATATTCTACATCCTTCCACACATCCAAAAGTATGATGGAACGTCGGTTCCAGAAGGCGATCGATCCATCACGAGTTCCTTCAACATGTCTCTAGTCATCCGGATCACTTTACGAGTGCTGGAGCGATCAAGCAACTGGCTCAAGTATGGGAATTTTTTGCTTGTCTTGCTCAGTTTTAACTTCTAATAGCAGGTTTTGGAGAGTCATGGTAACAAAAACGGTATATTAACTAGAGGTAAGATAGTATCAATTGTGAGCAGAACTCATGTGATTGTATGAAAAATATGTAAAGAGGAATCCAATTCACAAGGAAAATAAGAAAAAAAAAAAAGCCACAGTGATGGGCCAAATTTTGCGGTACGAAGTATGAAGACTTCATCGCGTCAACAACCTAACACACTGCCTTACACTTGGACAGTCTTCTTGTCGGCGGCAGTGACTTCGTCCTCCTTTTTACCCAGAATACTCTTCATCACGTCCAACAGCTTCAGGGAGCATTCCTCGACGCTAGGGAGTACTTCCTGAGCCCGCCAGGCCACGAACCTGTCCGGCCGAACAAGTACAGCCCCAGACTCCTCCACTCCTCTGACGCGCTCCCACGCGTAGTAGAAGTCTTCCCAATCCTGTCGGAACCCAACCGAGTGCACGTCAACCGGCACGCCGAGCTCGGACGATACCTTCGCGGCGGCATCCTTCCAGGCGTCGCCGCCGATACCGGTGAAGATGACAAACTTGCCATTACCTGCAAGATCGATGGTGGAAGTGGGAGTTTCTGGGACAGTCTTGTTGAGCCAGACATGAGGGAGGCGCGATCCGGGATATGTATTGGCCTCGTGGTAGAGGACCGGATTCTCAGCGGCGCGTCCGGTCAGAGCGAAGGGCTGGGCCTCGTCTGCGTCGTAGATTCCTCGACCCGAGTAATGCTGGTTCATCTCGACGCCGAGGCCGTGGAACTCTTGCGCCGTGCCTTCAATAGCTGCACGAAGTGCACGTCTTCTCTTCTGTCCTTCGGGTGTGGCTGACTCGAGCTCGCGTTGTATAGCTTGACGCTCTGAAAGATCTGTAGGTAGGGTACCCATGGCCTCCCAGACGTGAAAGTGGTCTCGGAAGCCTTGATTCGCCCGCGTGATAATGCTGCGACCTACAGGTTGGCGTTCGACAGTATACGTGTCGAGAAGAGATGGAGACGCAAGACCCTTGTGCACGTAGGCTATCTTCCAAGCGAGGTTGAATGCATCTTGGATGCAAGTGTTCGAGCCGAGGCCGTTCATGGGGGGATGGCGGTGGACCGCATCTCCGAGACAGAATCTTGCGTTGGGGAGATGGTTAGTCGCACGTACCCACGGGAGGGAGAGAATGGGGCCTATGCCTATCCAGCAGATAATGAGGAACTTACATGTTTCTTCCAACAGAGTACTTCTCCGCCACTATCTCGTTAACGTACCATTTTGCGACGTTGAGAATTTCCGCCGGAGTATCATCACCGATAATCTCTCGCACGCGTTGGAGATATTCCTCATTCGTAGGGTTCATGGAGACGTCGGCGTCTCGATTTGGAAGCAAGATGAACATCCACTCATCCCACGGCTTCACCATCCTCACTATACCCATCCAGCCAAATTCAGGGTGCTCGCGATCCGGTTGCATAACCCAGTGCAGGTTACCTTGGCGCGAGTCAACGAGATGCGAGAGATCGGCTTTCACGAGGACGTTGATGGCGAGGCCTTGTCCGGGCTTGCGGTCGAGCGGGAGGTCGATCTGCTTCACGACCTGGCTTCGCGCGCCGTCGGCACCGAAGAGATATTTTGTTCGGATCTTGTATTCGTTGTTGGATATCTTGTCACGGATTGTCGCTGTGATCAAATTTGTCTTGGGGTCTTCAGTGAACGAAGTCAAAGCTGTATTGAAGAGGACCTTGAAGCCATGTAGAGTCGCATAACGGATGAGGATAGGTTCGAGGAGGGTCTGGGGAATGTCGGCAGGTTCGCAGGGACTCGCAAGTTCGTAGTCTCCCTATTGATGGTGGAATCAGTACGCCAAGTCTAGGCCTTTACAAAGATCTGGGAACTTGTTTGTTGTATCACTTACTTTCCTCATGGGATCATTTCCCCAAGAGTAAAGTCGCGCATACTCTGCACCAGCCATACTGTGACACCATCTGGTATGGATCATGCAGTGTCCTGTAGACGCAACCTGTTTGACGTCTCGCTCGAGCCCGATGTCTCGAAGACATTCTATGAAACGTGTAACAGATTCCTTAGTCCATGGTTCAAAGACTCATTGTTTCATGATGTTATGTTGGAAGCAAACATACCGACTGCCGCCATATTGGTGATGTGTGCGCGTGGAGTATTGGCAGTGCCCGGCGCGGCGCCGATCATGATCCCAGTGAGTCCTAGGGTTGTTCTACCAGTCAGTATTCGGACATGATGGATTTCCATATCTTGCGTTTCTTTCTGGGTAAATCGCAGTAGACGAACCATGTGAAGCTAGGAAGCAAGCTAAGGATGCACCTGCCGGACCACATCCGACAACAAGAAACTCCGTCTCGACGACCTGCGCGGCTCCATCGCCCTGTTCCACCACTGGGACAGTTGGCGGGGATCGGGAACCATTGGTTTGCGAGCCAGTCACCCAGTTGGGGCTGTCGGCGTTGATGTCGACTGTGCTATGGGGAGGCATTTTATAGAGTCGGTCTAGATGGGAAGAATGGAACTCGGTTCACAATTGGTATCATACTTTGGAAACGTCGCTTGGAAGGATAGGGGAATTGAACACAATAAGTACAGGGAACAACGGGTCTTTTGATAACGGATGCCTGGACTCCAGATGCTCAACATTCCAGGCCTTCTTTCTAGATGGCATGCCCCAGACTCTACTGCGACTCTGTCTCCACGAATTGGAATCCCAACATCAACATCTGATCCTCCTATACCCGAATATCCAGAATCCCATTCCGGCGATCTGATGCATTCGTAAAATTTACTAAGATCTTAACGGTGCCCCTGAAGGTTCCACTTGCGCCCATGATGGCCTGTTCTAGTTGCTAGGCGTTTGTGGGGAAGCGTAAATACCTCCCGGCTGGGCTGACCCCGAAATTGGTCCGTCCAGACTCGACACCCCCCGGACCCTTTTCTCCACGCCCTTGTACACCCGGGCCGGACCGACTTTACAAACGACCTATCGGAAGGTTTTCGGCCCAATCTTTTCAACCTCTTCGCAGGAGGGTGATGATTGCCGGATGGAGGGGATCACCCAGTTGCTATTGTGAATTGAACCGCAAGCGGGAAGCTCCAGTGCAGCCCCACTGGTATGGCATCTTCGTACGAGATACCCGTTTGTCTTGCCGATAGAGGCAAGTGCATATAATGGAGCGTGGAGAGGGATGTATTTAGTGCATCTCGATAATCCCCTGGTTCTGCTTCTGTTGGTTGAACCCATCGCGACCCGCAAAGAAGATCTCCCAGTCAACGATATTACCACTGATCTCAGGGAGACGAGAAAGAAAAAGAAAAAAAGATGGCTACTAACGGGTCCGGGATCCGCAGGATCAATCTGGTGCGCATTGCGCATGTCTATTACACGCACAAGAACATCGATGCGGCCAAAGCCTTCCTCGATGACTTCGGCTTCCAAGAGACATCCACCTCCGGTGCCGACACCTACTATCGAGGTACAGGTACTGACCCTTTTGTCTATTGCGCTACTGCCGGATCTGAAGACGCCTTTGGTGGAGCGGCTTTCGTCGTCGAGTCGCGGGAGGACCTAGACTATGCCGCTGAAACATTGCCGGGTGCGACTCCTGTCCATGAGATGGATGAGCAGCCCGGGGGCGGATTTAGAGTGACTTTCAAGGACCCCGTCGACGGGTTCCCGTTCCACTTAGTGTATGGGCAGACACCGGTGGAGGAGAGCGATGCGGGCCTGCTCCAGAGGCGATTTAATTTTGTGAGTAGTCCTGATTCTTGCAGGACGACCCGCCTTGGTTGATTCCGATTTCTTATAATCATATACGCGTTTCAGCCCACTCTCAAGACACGGCCGGGAAATGAGTTCCAAAGGTTCCAAAAAGGTGTGTCTTCGGCAAATTCTACTGCCTTTACAAGCAAGATCAGAGGCTCCTGGGATACCTACCTTCACGTTGAGTTGAATGCTAAAATGCCCCTGACTTGAGCAGGACCTGCGCCGGTGCACAAGCTAGGGCATTTCGGGGTGTGCGTGACGGATTTCGCCAAAGCTTACAGCTTCTACACGACCAGATTCAACTTTGCTCCTAGCGATGTAAGCTCGAAATTTCACTCCGCTGTATTATGACTTGGAAACGGAGATCACTGATGGCCCTGACTTGTAGCTGGTTTACGATGACACGGGTCGCGACATTACTTCTTTCCTTCATCTAGACCGTGGAGAAGAACTGGTCGACCACCATTGCTTCTTCATCTTCGAGGGTCCCAAGTATCACGTTCACCACTCGTCCTACGAGACATACGACTTCGACACTCAACTTCTCGGTCACGACTGGCTTAAGAATAAGGGCTATAAGAACTGCTGGGGAGTCGGCAGGCACATCATGGGCAGCCAGATATTCGATTACTGGTTCGACCCATCGAAGTTCATCGTGGAACATTATGTGGATGGCGATTTGGTGAACTCCAGTCATAAGACAAACAGGAGCCAGGCCGCGCCTGGCAACCTGCACGTTTGGGGTAAGTAGCGGTCCAGATCGAAGTTCTTTATTACAGGGTTGCTGACTCGCTCCAAGGTCCTGATGTCCCACCTGGGTTTTTGGAATAATGCTACGGTCACAAGAGAAGCTGGAGATTGATGGTCGCAAGATGGGACGTGGCAGCCAGGTGGGATTTCGATATCTAGTAGTGTTCCCAGACACACAGAATCTAGCATGTGCAGTTTCAATGTGGTCCAGCAGCGTCCCTCTGCTGCTAGAGGAGCCTCCAACATAATGACGAACCTTGTTATGAATCACTAGAGGCACACGATAGCCACTCGGAAGTACACGTAACGCCAGAGCCTTGGAAAGCAAGTAGGTAGATGCTACAATACCACAGATGATCAAAGCATCAATGTTCGCCCCGGCAGTGTCGATGTCATAACGATTTGGATAACTTAATGTAAAGCCGTGCGTATCCGTGTTTACCAGGGCTCCGGGAGCGTGGCAATATCCCTCGGAATCTCTAATCTCCCCACAAATTCCGTAGATCAAGGGCGAAAAGGATCTAGGCTCTTCTGCCACTGTGCTACACCTATAGGGTTTTGGAATGGGCGCCTTTTGCGTGTGAAAAGTTTATGATTTAAAATGTGGCGAAATACCTCTCAGCAACTTTAATCACTAATCTGGTTCCAACGCTATTAGCCTATTACTGCCAGCGAGGTATGCCTCTCCAATTCTAGCAGGGGCGTGTGCCAGGTCGACCAGAGCTCAAGGAATCGGGTTCGAGAACCCCCAGTCCCCCACCACACTTCCGACCGCTGCTGGCTAGATTGGTACGAGGCCAATGTCAGTCAGTCCCTTTGACCGCAGCATTTGAAACCAGAACGTTAAGCAAGTACTCTGTTGGTGGAGACCAAGAAGTGAAGAAGAGCCGGACGACTGCAGGTACGTAATAATGCCCAGTAATTCCCTTGAGGAATCCACGGGGACAGGAGAGCGGGGATTGGATCGCGAGGGGAGACGTGGCGCATCAGGGACATGGCATAGTGCAAAATATACTCCGGGCCTCCCGGACGATCTTCTGTGTGTTCCGATGTTAACAGTGAGTCTTTGCTTTTCTGCATCGGGGACTCGCAAAGGTCTCTTTGCATTCCGCAGAAATGGGCCCGTGAAAGACGAACAAACTATTCCTTCTCTCTAATAGTATACAAACCCGTAGCCTGGAGCGTAGACTGGAGCTAATGAGTGAATGTCGTTGCCAAATGTGGCCCAGGGTACAGTTTCACACATCATAAAAAAGCAGCACTTGGACCCATTGCGCTTTCATCCCCGATCGATCCGTAGAAACATCAACGGTCTGGGCGATCTTTCTTAATTGATACATCGTGCAGGACTCGAATACAAAATAAGGCCCCCACCCTGGTAACTGCTGTTCAATGCTCTTCCCGAGAAACTCCTTTATTATTATCAGAGTGGCCGGTGCCAAACCGTGGGCAAGGTGACACTCAATATGAATCCCTCTCGCGGACCCCCGGCCTGCAGACTACTCGCCAGGCAAGATGATCATGGCTAGAACCGAACCCGGCTTTATGTGATGCACAACCTGGAATAACAGACCGCGTCGAGGTCGATCAGATCGGCAGTTGATCGAGCTCCTAGGCCCACAAACGCCTTGGCGAAACAAGTGACTAAAGATTACGGCTTGCTTATATGATGCGGTGAAGGAAGCAAAAACCAAGAAGGATGGCCAATGATAGAAATCAAGGCACTGCGAAAGACAACGAACTCTCACCATCGCAACTCCCCAGCCCCAGTGTTATTCCTGCCCACACAGCCGGACAGACTTCGGGGTGATTCCTACTTTGAGACTCTCAGGGGGGTTGACCATCGACTAGTCCATGCGCATATCCTGTGGGATATTCCCCATTCGATACTAGTGCCAACGAGCTCCGAGGTTGATGACCACCCCAAGCTCCTCCGTTGGCTGGTCTCAACTCTAACCCCGCAGCTAACCCGGACGGCATAGGTCTCCCCAACCCAAGAAAATAGAGCTAAGAACCCTCTACCCCAGAGAGTCCAAATGCGGGGTGACCGGGAGAATGGAGAAAAGTTTAGTGGCTTCTTCGGTGATGATGGATGCCTCCTGCTCCTATCTGCCTGCAATCGTGTTTCTGCTTCGGTGTCGGTGTCATGCATGTTTAGCTTTGGTTCCCACAACAGAATATGCATGTGACGTCGTCCAGATTTGACGAGAATATACCATTGAGACTGTCTGAGAGATCTGTTCACCCTGATCTTTCCCCAGACGATGACGGCGAAGCCTGGATTATCTGATTCTCAATTGAGTAGCTGAGGACGAAATGTCGAACGAAACCAGGGAAGTCACGGAAGAAATCATGGTCTCTGAGGCCGACGCGACCCAGGAAGGGCCACAAAGATCCATCATTGCCTGCCACTCCTGTCGCAAGTAAGTCGCCCCAGATCTACCCTACATGCAGGGGATTAGATAGACTGACGATGCGACTGGTAGACGAAAGGTAAAATGGTAAGCTCAATCTTAGAACGTCGCATGTCGCGACCAGAATCGCTACCCCTAACACCAACTCTTACGCCCTCAGCGACCGAGCATATCCCACCTGCCACGTCTGCGAGCAGACAGCCCAGGAGTGCAACTACCCTCTGAGACCCAAAAAGCCAGGCCCGAAGATAGGTGAGTACCTGTAAAGTCCGACTTCCTCTGCTACTCGGGGCCTTGTCCTGATGGTATTTACCTTCTAGGGTCGCTCCAAAAGCACAAAAGGCGGAACCAACAACGGCGAAGTCGGACCATCGATCGACTTGAGAAGGAAGGGGATGGGGACAGTCGCAAATCGTTCTCTCCGCCGGGGAACCCAGAGGTTGGGAGGGAAGCGTCCGTCGACGCTGGAGATTCCAATGAAAACATCTCCTTCTCCGATCGGCTGAACTCGGACGCGCACTCGCAGCTAGACCCGGATACGTGTACCGACTGGAGCGAGAAGAGACGGAACTCCAAGCTGAACATCAATAGCTTGTCCTTCATCCTACATCCTTCCCACGAAACCTCGACGCCCGAAAAGGACCCGGGGACCTCGACTACAAAGGACACTCCGGTGTATGAAAAGCAGGGAATAATTCAGCAAGCATGCCATATGCTCGGCTTCTCCCAGGACATGGCGCAGTTCATGTATGTATAATGTTCTCCCACCATTATGACTCTACTGAAAGGGCGTGGTCGCTGATCTCCCCAACCTCTCTAGGATCCGGGTTTACTTTAACAACATGGTCGCCATTAACCTCTTCCACGAACCGACCTTCACCGACACAATTGCCAACTTTGCAACTCCCATACACATATGCGCCCTCCTCGCTGCCATGGCGGGATTTGCGGCCAAGTTCTACATAGCCGAGCTCGACGCCCACCCGGAAATGGACTTCCTACGGTCCGAAGCTCCACCCCACTCGCCAGATCACCTCTTGGCTCAGGCTCTCGCATTTGTCGACGAGGCGCTTGTCGAGTGCGACGACGACCCGCCACCCATCTGTGTCATCCAGGCGTTGATCGTTGTGGCACACTGCAAGCTCTCACGCGGGGTACGAGGAAAGGCGTGGAGGCTGCTAGGAACCTGCGTCCGTCTCGCATACGAGCTAAACCTACACTTGGTCGACGCGCTAGAGGTATCGGACAAAGACGTGGACCCTGTACGCTGGCGCGATGCAGAGGAGAAGCGTAGGGCATGGTGGGCAATCTGGGAGATGGATGTATTCGCTAGCACAGTCCGCCGCACTCCTACCGCGATCGACTGGACCCAGATGGAGACTCTGTTACCGGTAGACGACGCCGACTGGTTCCAGAATAGACCGGCTCCTAGCGCCTTTCTGGAGCCGGACCCCGTCCATCGGTGGAAGGCCCTGCAGGAAAGTGGCAATCAATCCTCCAAGGCCTGGTTTCTCGTCATAAACTCCCTCATGAAAGATGCGCAAATAATATCAAGTCCCCGCGGAGTTCCATACCAACCGGACCAGGACCAGCGCCGGCGGGCCAAGTATCTGTGTCGCAATGGGAAAGGACCTCGGGTCAACCCCGTCGAGGAGTCTCGGCAGAAACTTAGCATGCTCGCTAATTCTGTCCAATGCTTTATTCTCTCGTTGCCTGCGCATCTGAAGTACCGCAACCAATACCTGGGCTTCGAACCCCCCGTCCCTGGCAAGCTCGGGTCGACGAGACAACTGCATTGCTCCATATACAACATATATGCCATGACACAACTTGCGCGGTTAATGATCCATCGATTTGACATGTTCGGCAGCCATACCCTAACAAAGCAACACACAAACCTCTCTATGCCACGGTCACCGGGTTTTCAAGATGCGGACAACCTTGCGGCACGGCAATATTTTGAAGCTGCGGATAACATCCTGATGCTTGTGAGTCGCAGCTGCGAAGATCATGTTCAGCACATCAATCCGTTCATGGCGAGCACCATCTGGCTCGGTGCCGCCGTGCAGCTGGTGAGGAAGTACATTGGAGGGAATAACCTCAATCAGGGGCTGGTCAAATCGCGGTTTGACGTCCTCTATCTCACCTACAAGAGGTGTGTCGAGTTCTGGGACACCAAGACGGCACTGGAGCAGAATCTGGAGTCTCTGGAAATGCATCTCGAGGGTCAGCAACGATCAGCCGAGTCAGGGGGAGGAGATTCTGCCCGGCACTCAACAAGATCCGGATCTTCGAGGGACGATTCGATTGACCAAGCCACTAGTCGATATCCGCCGTGGTCCTTGGACGCGTCTAACAATACACGGAATTGCCCAAGCCCATCCGCGACGCGACACACTCCAACTTACCGGAATCGTGATTTCCGCATACATTCTGAGTCGAGTGAAATCACCACTACGCTCCCTCACTTAGTCCCCAATAGCCCTCCCGTGACCGTCATGAGCGAGAATTGCACATCTCAGCAACAGGCGAGCCCGATGCAAACCAGCAGCGCCAGTCCGTTATCACGGCTGGATTATCTCAGAATGCACATGCCCGTACCCGGAGAGGGCGAGCCGACCATGCCGATACTGGACTTCATGCAGATGTCACGGGGCGACAGGCAGCTCATGATGAGTTCATCGCCTTGTACGATGCAGCCCACCGGTGTGTCGTCGATACTAAATGCAGCGTTCTTTGACGCACCGCCGGGTATCCTGGCAGCGGATATTCTACCGCCGGACCTGGACTGGAGGAATTTAGAGCTGCCTATTGATATTCATGATGTCCTTTCTGGCTTAACGACGTATTGATGGTATATTAATGTTTTTACTTCAATTAGTGGTCTTATTGGGCTTTCTGGCGTTGGGCTACGCTGTTCGGGAATGGAGAATGGAGGCAACAGGTTTGTGTTTCTTTTATACTCTGTACAACTCCATGTAATGCACCTAATTTCTTCAGGAAGAGGGAAATAAAACAATGCCATATCTATCAAACATCTGCATCTAGAACAGAAGGATCCCCAAGGCCGTTCTCCACATGCCCAATCGCACTCTCCCGAAGATACCGGTCTTTCAGGGCTCCCTATCTCGATCTAGGTCCTGATGAGTTCCTCTGTCGTTGTCCAGACACGTACGACTTAGAAACGCTGCACGCGTCGCCGCCACGCGATGCAACTTAACAACGAACTGCTCCACCACAGACGGCTCGGGCGTCGATGATCCCTCGAAGTAGGCCGGCCATGCGATGTATCGTGTGCCTTGACCAGGTCGGAGAGGTCGTCTCAATTCATCTAGCACTTAACCGCAAAACCATCCGGCATAATAGTCCACTTTCGCCTATCTCCCGTGAAACTAGTCGGGCCATCCAGGAAAGTCTTTTTGGTCTCGGGTTTCATAGGGCGTGCCCATCGTCTGAGAATTCCAGTGAGGATGGAACTTGACTATTTTGCCCCAGCGCACCCAGTTCGATCCGCAGAGAGCCCAGTTCTCGTACCCGCCATCTCCGCGGTTTTCCACAATCATCAGGCGGTCCTTGGGGGCAGCGAACAACGTGTATTGGACGCCTTCAAAATAATGTTCGGTCATTGTTTCATAGCCCCATGCCCTCCATGGACCAGCCACAATGACCGCATTGTAGCCCTGGCTTGAGAGTTGTCTTACGATGGATCGAGTGAATTGCCGGCGCCTTTCGCGCCTATTTTCGTTCTTCTTTATAGTAGTGATGATCGTGGAGGCAATGTTGGCTGCTAAGCCGACGATGCTAAGAGCACTAGCTGCCATGGCATTGAACCCCTGATCGTTGTGTCCTTAGGGATGTTAGTTCATATTAACCGCAAGAAAGGAAGGGAAAAGCCTTACAGGCCCGGAAACTATTCGATTAAATGTAGAGAACGCGGATATACGACATCATATATTCACTGGGGATGAAAGAACTACGGTTTTTATACCCCCGGTTCAGCTGATAAGCCTGAGAGACCTCCATGAAGCCCAACGAACCGGGTTGAGTTTGCCAGCCATGTGCATGTTGGTTTCTGCCCAAGTCTTTTGCATTCAATGCTGGTCTTAAAGCTCTTATTTTCTGGCGCCGGTTTCGATTGGCTCCTGCCTCACACCTTCCAACGACATTGGATACATTGAATTGGGCTCACCATGAAACGCTGCTACCAAGAAGGATGTATCCGTCGTGTCAGGCTTTATCGTTTTCCTCTGCCCTCCAGAGCCTGTTAAATAGGCGCCCTTCTAGAGATATTTAGATGGCCGGGCTATTCCTTCAGGCCACATTTGTGATATGATTTCCTACAGAGCAAGTGGCTTCCATAATTCCATCGATCCAATTCACATGCCATGCCTACCGTTCCTCATTAGCCCTATGGTGCTCAATCGTACGGGATGTTATACTGCATCGATGCGCATAAATCCGGGAGATTACAGCCGTCGCTTACAACTTCTCCCCTTACACTATTTCTAACTGGAGAAAACGATTATCCATGGCCTATCAGGGGATGTCGCCAACAGGCGGGAAATATATGATGTTCCGGTTAATGTACCTAGCAAAATTACTCATAAATTGTTCGTGCATCCCATTGTTGCCCTCCTTCATATCCTCGCAGAACTTGCTTTGACTCTGCCTCTTCCTCTTCCAACGGCACCTAGCCATTTTTACTTGAAGCGTTCCCAATCTCATCACCCAGCATGGCGGCGACACGATGGATATCCGCAGCTGCCCTTCTCGTGATACCAGCCTTCGCGTTCGATCCTGTCGATCTGGCCTTCCTCCCAGACTCGGAGCCGCTCTCGCTTGAAGCATCTGTGGTAACCCATTATGATATTATGTCCTCTATTTCTGATGACGTCGAATCAGGAACCACTATAGGGTTGTGGAATCATCAATATGTTCTCTCTCTCCGAGTTGACTGCCCATCCGCAGAATCCCCAGAAAACGACGCATGCCGCGCAGCAGGAATCTACCCGGCCGACATCTACCACGCAACACCCGACGTATGGGGAGGGACAACGACCTATCCAGCGGACAATAGTACGACGACCTGGCGATGCTCCATGGGAAATGAAGAGGAGGGCGGAAGCAGACTCATGGCCGACTGCTCCAAGACTATTCAGTCGGCGGGCAGTGTGCGGACCGAATCCACTATTCATGATCAGTGCTATGCTCTCGCTCATGTGCGACCCGTCGTCATGACGGCCGGGGTAGACAAGATCAAGTCACCCCCGTTAACGGACATCACCTACTCTAACGGGGAGGTCGTGACGCTTACTGCTGAGGAATATATATCGGGCTACAGTAAAGCGCTTGAGACTGGAGGGTGCCCGGCGAGTGAGACGACAATGTGGGCGGGTGCTGTCACTGTTAATCCGGGACAAACTCAGACAGCTCCAGGTCAGGGGTCGCCTACCAATGGAGGATCTGACGAGAACGCTGGAACGAGGGGACTCGGCGGTAATGGGCCTCTTTCATGGGTTGCAATAGCTATGGCTGCCCTGCTAGTGGGCCTCTAATCGAATGGAATCACAAAAATCCTATGTCCAAACTTTAGAAGCAGAGATCATATACACTACGATTCACCGGACTAATTGCATGTTGTATTGATATGACCAATATTGTACAAGGGGGGGAACGGGAGGTGTCCACATAAACGACGTTAGTCTAGGGGTCGTCGACCAGAGCGCATCATCCCTTTTACTGCCTCGGTGATGAAATTTCTGCCCTGCCTGACGAGTAAATGACTGTTGATTGTCTATCGAGTATCTGAAAAGAACGTGATTCGGGACATCTATGGATTGCTCTGAACGTAGCTCCACATATGCATGGCAATGACAGCTAACTCCTCAGGCATCCTGTCCTTCCAGTCAACGCCGGCCGGGCTTGGCCAACGATGGTTGCGACCTTCATCATCTCCAGCTTCTCTTACTCATTGGTTGTCGTTCCGGAGTGATGAATTTACAGAGTTTTGGGATGGCGAGTCGATCAAACACCAGATGTCGCATTTCTGGCCGAGAAGCCAAGGTTGTTTCCTCCTGTCGAAAGCTCACGAGGAACCTTACCAACTCTTTCTTCACGCGTGTTAAATGCCCAGGACAGAAAAAAAAAGTTCAACTTCATACCTCACCACCCTCATCACCATCTCAATCTGGCCAGGGAAACCATGACTTCGGAACTACCTACCGTCCGCTGGGGAATTGTGGCTACTGGTCTCATTTCCTCTTGGTTCGCCGCCGACATCATACGTGACCGACCCAACAGGCAGGCAAACCACATCATCCAAGCTGTAGGCTCTTCCTCCCTCGACAAAGGCAAAGCCTTCGTCGAAAAGCACATCCCCAACGCTTCGCCAACCGTGTATGGCAGCTATGACGAGGTATACGCGGATCCCAACGTAGACGTCGTCTATATCGGCACCCCTCATGCTTTCCATAAGAAAAATTGCGTCGACGCCATCGAACACGGAAAGAACGTGTTGTGTGAAAAGGCCTTTACGCTAAACGCTGCGGAGGCTAGGGAGGTCTTCGCGGCCGCCAAGGAGAAGGGCGTTTTCGTCATGGAAGCCATGTGGACCCGGTTCTTCCCTCTCGTGAGAGAATTACAAAGGCTGCTTCATTCCGACAGGGTTATTGGCGATGTCCAGAGAGTTTTTTGCGACTTTTCGTTGGCCCAGAATATTGGCTCGCTCCCTGCCGACTCCCGCCTCAAGAACCTCTCACTCGGGGCTAGCACTCTCTTAGACATCGGGATCTATAGCCTGACCTGGGGTCTCGTGGCCCTGGACGACGCTGTTGGAGAAGCGGCTGAGAAGTCGAGGATTTCTGCTCAGCAACATCTCGTCGACGGTGTGGACGTCGCCACATCCATCCTTCTCCTCTATCCTGGAAGGAAGCAGGGTATTCTGACCTGCACGAGTTTTATCAGGGGAGGTCAAGAATTTTGCCGAATCGAAGGGAGTAAGGGAACGATTATTGTTCAAGGCGGCGCTGCTTCATGTCCCGAATCCTTTACTGTGAACGTGAAAGGACAAGAGCCGAAGAAATATGACTTCGACAAGCCGGGCTTCGGTTTCTACTGGGAAGCGGATGCTGTAGCGGCAGACGTAGCCGCTGGGCGGAAGGAGAACTCAACCATGCCGTGGGCTGAGACGATCCGGGTTTTGGAGTTGTTGGATGAAGTGCGCAAGCAAGGTGGTGGTATCTTTCCACAGGAAGAGAACGTGGAAGGGAAGAGGGGAGGAATGTGAGGAGCCGCAACTATCTTATTTATCGAACTCGGCGGGGCCGCCTCAGCAAACATGCGCGCCTCAAGTCCGTCTTTCCACTTTGTTTTGTTTTTTTATTTGTTCCCATTTGATTCCTATTCCTTTAGGCCCCGCTCGCCTGCCGCAACTATCACACACGAACAAGTAGGGATGCCATCACAGCCCACATTGCACAAGGTAGAGCGTGATGGCAAAAGGTGTGTCTCGGAGCTGAATAATAACTGTAAAGGAACACGGTACTGGATATAAAAAACTAATGAAAAGATAAAGATAACTGAACAGATGATGATGAACTTGTCCAGCTTCGTCCACGATCCCCACACTTGTACACGACCTGAAAATAATCTACTCCTCAGCCGACGAGTTGGACCTCCCACGGGTAACCCTAAGCAGCCTGCCTCCATGGCATCTTAGCCAGCCCCAAGTCAGATCGTCACATCCCTCGTCATCACTCCCAGAAGAGCCACAGAGCTAGTTGGTGAATCAGTGCAGGTGTCGCACCCCAGGGCGTGCAAGCCGAAGGAACGAGAACTGCCGGAGAGACTGCTAGTTCTAAGCACGTCAGCAAGCCGCGACTGAGAATTTGAGGCCATTGGCCCTGCTCCGCTTGCGAGTCTTCTCATGCAGACTCGGGTGACATTATTCCATCCTCAGCGGCAGCCTTCCCATATTGTGTGGCACACCAACTTGTAAAGATGCAAAAACAAGCCAATTATATTATGAGAAATCCCAATCCGGTCTGGACTCTGCATGAGAGATGTGCAGATATCAAATATTGTGGCCAGGCTGCAGGGGTCTTCCAAACAACGAGACCCGGTCATCCTCCCTATCACCATGGCTGCCTCCCAGAGGGGATACAGGACAATTTGGAATTTCCTGCACCTTTGGTACAAAAAATGGACAAGAAATCCACATTCCTTGGTATCAGGGGCTTGGGAGCGGGTGCGAATAGGTCGTCCCTCCATTTGTCCAACTCTTCGGGCAGCCACGCAGTGCATCTCAGATACTGCTTTTCCCCGTGAGGCCACAGTTATACGGTGTTTGTTCTGAAAAGCACGATCTAGGACAGAATGAATATCAAAAAGAGAAATGGCGCGTTGAGAGAAAGTTCGGTCGAATACTACGTCACAATACCTGTGGTCCGGGGCTCGACTACCTTTACTACCACTCTGTTACTCGGGACAATTGCACCCGAGTCACCGCATACTACTCCCGAATCAACGGCAGACGACCCAGCACCCGGCCCGGCACCGGCACCGGCACATGGTGGTGATGCCCAGAAGGTGAAACGTACTGTCTTAATTATCGTTGGCGTTCTTCTTGGGGTCCTCATCATTGCGATGTGTTATTATGGCTCCGCGTCCACAAATAGACGCCGGTACCGTCGCCGCAATCGGCGGACTCCA
>JUDQ01000103.1:56451-94200 GCA_000812075.1 Scedosporium aurantiacum
TCAAGTCGTGAATCGATCAAAGTGGTGGAATATAGCTTCCCGTCCGGGGTCGCCTTGATTAATACAATCAGTCGACACTGGCGAGTCATGCCGATAAACTGAAGATACATGGCATAATATGTAGCGAAAGGCCCTTCTGGTGGATGCTTATGATAACTTATTTTACACTGATATTTCTTTCCATTTATCGCCACCCGCATTCTTCTGATATAGTTGGGTCCGAATCCTGCGGAACCATCTCTACTTCGTCAAAGAAATTATCTTCTGGCCTATCAACCTGGTATCCTCTGTGATTGTCGTAATGAGGAGCTGTCGGAGCGGAGGCTTCGACGCTCCCACTTACGTCTCCGGCCGTAGAATTCGCTGGTGATGTCATCTTACGGCCTCCATCATCCCCGTTGAATCCCTCTACCGGCGTTGTACGACTACGACGTGGCTGTCTGGCATCTGGCGGGCCAGAAATACGGTCTCCGTGAGAACTAGATAGTCTTCGTGATGATTTCTGGGATGTGTGTTTCTGTGGTTTCGGTGTGCTCGAGGTTAGAGGTAGCGACGGGCTTTTGAGCCATACAAAAGGCCATGTGCTCTCCCGTCTCAGACTTTGCCCGTGATGCGGGATTCCCCCCTTCTCCTTAGGTACTTGTTGTCGGGGCTTAGACTTCGCCGATTCTATATTCTTCGTCACTAGTCTGCCGCTGGCTGATTCGGAGAGGGAGGGCGACCCCGAATCACCGGATCGGTGGCTGGGAAGCATTGATACTAGTGTGCCTGGACTCGAATGGTAGGTGTGGGCATGATCTGCCGGAGTTTGAGGGTGGTCCCGAGGAGAGCTGGTGGATGTGGCGTCACCACTTGGGGCATATCTCGAGCCGGAGGGCCTGGAGTCGTAGACCAATATCACGGGGCGGGACACCTGAAGGGCACGTCCCAAGTTGTCGACGCGGTAGATGCCGGGCACCAGGCAGTCAAAAATTTCCTCTGCACTTTCCCCCTCCACCAAGTCAACCCACTGGCTGATTTCCTTGAACCCCCAGTATTTGGAGCTCACGGTATCCCATGAGTCGCCGAGAAATATGGCGGGTTTCCTGAAAGAATAGAGCGTGGGGGAGCGCCTAACTTCCTTGTGGAGGTCTGCTGCAGGGCGGAGAACGATCTCCTCGAACTTGGAGAGATGTGAAGCGAATAAATCTTTCTTGATGTCAGCCATGAAAGGCCATTGCTCGAAGACGCGCGTTAGGGAGTCGAGTTTCAGCTTCATCGCTTCTTCCCTGTCTGTCTTAAAGGTCTCTGAATCCACGAACATTCGGAGAGTTTCGGTCCTCCATCTCGGTAAATACTCTATCGGCTCTCCGGTTAGTCCTAAAATGAAACTCACGTCTCTCTCTCTCTCTCTTTCTCTCAAAAGAAAAAAGAAGTGGAAAGAAAGCCCCCCCTCCCCCAAAAAAAAAGTTGATTTCAAGGCACTTACTCCCATTGTTGGATGAAACATCATCAGCGCGTGCCATCTCCGTGACAAGCCTGCCAAAGTGTTTCCTTGTGCCTACCGGGAGCTTGACCAGGAAGATTTGTTCGTGGAGGAACTTCCAAATCTCGAGCGATAAGATCATGTGGACCGAGGAGGTGTATTGCGCGAACCAAGTGACCCATCCAGCCTGGTGGGCTTTCCAATTAACCTTCATTTTTTCTAGCTCGTCGGGTGATGTCGCCGAAGCCAGGACTTTGAAGAGCATTTCTAGCGTGGTTTGATGAGAAGACTGAATGGATTCCCGAAAGACCTGGGACAGGCTCACACCTGTTTGATCCCTGACTTCTCGCACCAAGGTCCGGATCCAGTTGTCGATGCAGACTTGGAGTTTGACGTACTCGTCTTCGATTTCGATGTCTGTGATCACATTGTAGTTCTTCTGGAGGCGGCGAATGTTCATGACCAATTCGCTATTTTGTCTCTCAAGCTCTTCGATATGGTCAATCGCCTTGTCTAGGGTCATCGACTCCGGTGAATGCATGGTAGTCAAGTGTAGAAGTGGGCACTTCACAATGTACATTCAAATCCAAGAGTAAACGTTCTGGGTCTATGGGGGTCCAAAACCCGGTTCTGAAGCAGGAATGGGCTGCCCACAGAACTATATCTTCATTCACCTCGAGATGGTTTGGGTTGGTGCTCATCTGCACTCCTGGGCTCCCGGGGCACTTGGGCAGAATTGATGGGTTCGTGTAACTGGAAGGAAAAGAGAAAGGGGTAGAAGAAACAGCTGGGGGTAAGGGACTGGAATGGGCATATGCAGCCGATACTGACGTGGCTTTCTCAACAGAGGTCGGGCAGCGGTCTGACAAGCTGGTAGGCAGGCTGTGCTGGGAGGGGTAGAAGTGGTATCGCCGATGTAGATGGCCCTTTACTCACTTGACGAGCATTTGCATCGCCTGAACCCAATACAGACACCCCTCCCCCTTTTCCCCAAATCTGTCTGGCCGCACAAGCAGGAAATCCATCATGACCTTGCCTGCAGCCCCTGAATGCGGCCGCTAGGTATTTTGTGATAGCTTGGCAGCAATCTCACTACATCTTCTTGGCCTAGTGCTAACATAACACCAGGCTCCGGCATCTCTGGTGTCGACCGGCTGGTTGCGTGGAAATTGCTCGATGGAACTCCATGGAACTCGGGTGTGGCACACCTCGAAGTAAGGCTCGGCAGGTCTCCTGTTTAATTCCTGCCCTGTTCGCCGTGGAGATGAGCATTTAAATGCAATAAATGCAAGTAGAATGTGCAATTGTTGGTAGTGCGTTTCCGACTGCTAAAGAGGGGCTCACGGTTATAATTTCAGCTTGTTTCTCTCCCTCTTTCTACTCTAGCCTGATGGATGGATACTTTCTTTGACTCTTCAGTCTTCAGCGCCGCATGTTATCCGAAGTCTCAGATCAAACATCCCTGATTTATCTCCAAGTTTTGAAATCAACTTCAAGACACGATGTCTTCCAATCCTCTCAGCTCGACACTCTTCATCGCCGTGGACTTTGGTAGGCCACTTCTGCGGCAAGCTCTCTTGCTTTTCTTCCTTAATGCTGAACCTAGGAATCAACAGGGACCACTCACACTTCTGTCGCATACCTTAAACCAGGGCCTCAGACCGACATAAAGGTGAGCGGGATATGCATCTTAGGACCGCGATGCCACCTCACTCTTTGCCAATAAAAAATACTTACGGCGCATACTTCGCTAGGTTGTGAATGATTGGGAGCCGTGGTCCGCAGAAAGAATCCCAAGGTACTGTTATTTCTGTCACTCTCCTTTCGTGATTCCTAGTCCGTTGAATAACAGGTTTCATTCATACCGGCTGTAGCATCCTGAGATCGAAAGCAGACGGGACATCTACGTACGGAAAAGACGCAATGAACGGGTCGCCTTCTGAGAAAAAATGGCAGTGGTTCAAACTTGGCCTCGATCCCGATCGAGAATCCCGCCGGGCTGCGACATCCAAGCTACACGCCAGGTTGCCCGATAATCCAGCCCATCGTGCCACCAGACTGCCCCTCGCCCAGTGTCGAAGACTGGTCATCATGTTTCTGACGCACATCCGGCGCGCCATTGACAACTACTTCCAGACGACAATGCATGCGCTGCACCCTGGATACGCGAACGCACGTCGAGAGTACATCATCACTGTTCCTGCCATGTGGACACCACGAGCAAAGGACCTCACTAGAGAGTGCGCTGCGGTAGCCTTCGAGGTTAACAAGGATAGTATTCAGGTTGTTGCCGAGCCCGAGGCTGCTGGCATCTACGCCCTGGGCCACATGACGTGGGAGCCGGAGCAAGGGCAATCATTCGTGATCCTTGACGCTGGCGGTGGGTAAGTTGCGTCCCGTTTCTTCCCTTGGGGAAAAGGAGGGCTCTCTTTGGCATTGCTGGCCTAACGAACGACTCCCAGTACCGTCGACCTTTCAACGTACAAGATTGCCAGCTTCAACACAGGCCCATATGGGCCAAAGATGGAGCTAGATAGTCTGTGCATCAGCGATGGTGGACTGTGTGGGAGCACTTTCCTCGACGCCCTATTTGAACGCCATGTTGAGAGCCGCCTGCGAGAGACGGCCCGCAGGTCCGCGCAGAGAAGATGGCCAGTTGATCAGTTTGAAAAGACCTTGACGCGGTGCATACGAGCTATGGTGGCACAGTTTGAGGCTACAGTCAAGGAAGGTTTCACTGGTAATGAGAAAGACGATTACACGTTTTGGTTTCCTGCCGAGGGTATGGCCGGCTATGGTATCGACGAGGGGCAGTTTCCCATCACCGCGAAGGAAATACGGGAGCAAGTCTTTGATCCCGTTCTTGACGAAGTCGAGGGGCTTGTGAAAGATCATCTGGAAGCTTCAAGGTCCTGCGAAGGCAATATCAAAGCTGTCTTACTTGCTGGCGGCTTCGGACAGAACATGTACCTGAAAAGAAGGTTAGATGGAGCCGTAAGGAAATTTGACCGGAGAATTGGGGTTCTCAAGGTACCCGACGGGTAAGCGGTGATTCCCCTATCTGCCCACAGCCCACCTTTTAGCACGCGCGCGTCGCTGTTGTCACTGACGCTTGCATGATTCGAACAGAAAACTTTCCATAGCGAAAGGAGCTGTTCTCTACGCATATTCCGCGTCAGCCGTGTCAGCCAGTTCTCACTTGCGGCCTACATTATCTGGTGCGATGGTCATACGAGTGCGGCAGATCTTTTCCCCAGCGTCGTACGGTGTCGAGGTGTGGGAACCATACGACGAAGAGAGACACAAAGATGCCAGGGGCCGGCAGTATGTTTCGGGGAGGACCAAGATCTATTCTCTTTGGGATTTCGAGCACACTGACGTAAAACTAGATGCAAGGATCCCAGCGGCCGCTGGGTAATAAAGGTTATCGACTGGTATATAAAAAAAGTGAGTATGGAATTAGGGGCTTGCCCAGATCAAGGGCGTTATTCCTCATTTTCTTCCTTCTTTTCTTAGCTTTTCTTCGTCTCATCTAACTAATTATCATTTAGGGAGACCCGTTCCGCGAGGGAAAATCCCAGTCGTACCGTGATCTCGCCATCCAGCAAAGCGCTAGCGACGGCGGCGAGTTCAAGACGGATGTCATCATTCATACATGCGAAGAAGATATAAACGACTTGCCATTGTATCCAGACACCATGGATCACCCGGAACCCCGTAAGTCACACTTGGCAAGACCCGTGCGGCTGCTGAAAACTAATTTTGCCCTAAAAGAACTCAAGAATGCCCCACTCGTCCTGGAGATGGTGATAGACGCAGACTCGGCCAAACATCTCGAGCCAAGGGAAGTCAACGCCAAGATGGTTTTTATTGTTATGTTCGACCTGCATACCCAGATGGACTCGGGGAAAACCAAGTGGTGGCTTCAGCTTGGCACGCGCAAGTTTATGCCCAGGGACACTTATTTCGAAGCAAACAGGTCGTAGCTTAGGAGAGGTTTGGTTTCACTCTGCGATGCATCGAAGTAGACAAGCATCCGGGCCAGGAAACATCCGGATCTGGGTTTTTTTTAGCGTGATCGTCACTAGATAGGGCCAGAGAGAGGCGCAGAAGTGGACCACAACATTTAAAGAAATAATCATAGCCCATTTTGCAAAACAAAAATCGGGGACTGTTGAGAATAGTGACCTGTAAGAGTGTGTAGGGATATGAGCTGGGCTACGATGATAATCCTAGTTCGCGACCAAGAAAAGAAATCAGGGGCGTCGAGTATACACATATATATATATAGTCTTCACTCTTCAGGTTCGGGTTAAGCCAAAGTGAGCGATTTGTGCTCACGTAACTCGTGGCAAGTGGCACCAACTAAAAATTTCCCAACCTCAACCTTGAGACACCAGCTCAAGAGCCAAAACTCCTCCCTCAACCTGTAGAGATCCTCGCCATGCATTACGTTCGCTTCTTACGACCGCCCACCATCGATGCCCAAAAGGGGCAATCGAGCCTTAGCCTCGTTTTAGTCGTATCCACTGATCTTGGGGATGCCCTTCTCTCGGTCGACAGCCCCTTGGCTCTAACCCTCTGTCTCTTCACTCAGGGCCGGGATGAGGGGCACCAACTCAAACCGGAGTTCAAGACCAACTTGAGCTGGAAGCCAGGGGCTAGAGTGCTCAAGATTACCATTCCCATCCCCACCAAACCCTGGAAACAGATGTTGATCAGGCCCGCTGATATCAACACTGCCGCCCGCCAATTCTCGCAGCTGGCATCTCCATCCGGGAGCGTGAAGGGAACGCCCGGGTTAATCGTCCCCGTTTGGTTCGACTTCAGCCAAGGGATTCGAAGTGAGGGCAGGACAGATGTGTGCTTACGGAAATTGCATCTCGTGGAGGACATCGTGTTGGATTTCGAGGAGGAATTTGGTGATAGTATTGCACGCCATGTCTGGGACGGCGGTTTGGCCGCTGTCTCTTTCCTCGCCCAGATGTTAGGAAACTCGGGAGATGGGAACCGATTCGCAGCGAGAATGCCGTGTTTGGAATCCATGATACGACAGCAGCGCCCATTGAATATCATTGAAGTCGGATGCGGCGTGGGTGTTCTTGGCACTGGGCTATCAGGACTTCTCGCTACGACTAAACAGGAGGAAGAGTACGTGGACAAGTATAGATTTCTCATGACCGACATCGTGGAGGCCGAGGAGAGGGCGACGGCGAATATCCAGGGGTTCCTGGAATCTCAGGAAACAGCAGGCAGGAAAACGCCGCAAATGAAGTATGAGAATCTCGACTGGGAGAACGGAAGGGAGGGCAACTTTGACGAATCTGTAACGTCTCGGTCATGGGATCTCGTCATCATCAGCGACTGCACCTACAATACCGACACTATCCCCTCACTTGTCGAGACGCTTTCACAACTAGAGTTAAAGAGCACATCCCAGGACACCAACAACTCGTCACGAGAGCACCCGCTGCGGATTTTCTTAGCTACGAAGCCACGCCATTCCTCAGAGCAAGCGTTTTTTGACCTCATGCCGACGCATGGGTGGATTGTGAAGGAAATGACGACGGTGTATTTGCTACATACGGGTTCGGAGCCTGACCCGGTCGAGCTTTACTTGTTCGAGAGGAGACCGTAGCTTTAAACATTCTTATCCCTAGAGATCCTTGCAAGGTAGCTCTTCTGAACCTGTGCCTTTTGAAGGAGGAGTGGGCGTGCTGTTGGCGATGGGCCTGGGGAGGGAAGAAGTGGGTGATTGGTGATTCGAGACAAGAAAATTCCTCTGAGATATGATGTCTTCCAAATTCCAGCGCTTTCTTTTTCATCGACTAGTGGTATTGGGCCGCAATACGATACGGAGCCTACTGCTAGGTTGACGAAGGGCTGACGCGCATATCCAGCAAGCAAATCCTCGATGTCGTGGATAAGCTTAATGTATTCTAGGGTGACGGGGTTAGGATGACCTTTGGAGGCGATTCAGCGAGAGAGGGCTGTGATTTTACACATATTCGTGGTTGTCTGGACAGACGTTTCAGTTGACTGACATCACTTCCCTTCTCTCTTGCTTTGCATGATCTTATCCAAGAATTGCCAAGGGATCTTATACTCCATCGCCGCTGTTCCATGACCCAGAATAGGTATGAAAGCCGTAAGACGGGAGCACCCGCACGCCAACACGTACCAAATGTCAGGGACAACATCTACCTACGATAAAACTATGGTGGACCAGTAAGACACATGAAACTCGGTTGCCAAGATGAATGCCAGGGCGCAGCGGAACCTTGGCAATCTGCAATCTCGGGCTTGACAGAGTAGTTTGACGATGTCACCTCCCTGAGGCTAGATTGTTACCCGTATCCTAAGTCGTAGGGTATAGAAGGAACACAACGGTTTCTTCAGCCTATTATATCCAGAAAACCAGCGCTAAAAGCCTACATTTCATAGAACTATTCAGGTCATTGAACAATCAAGGGGAAAAAAGGGCCAATTCGATATTGTGTTAAGCAAGAGGTATCTTAAGAAAGAAAAGAAAAAATGATATGATGTAGTTGAGTAGAAAATGAAAGTTAATAACCCAACTCAAACAAAACCCACCCTCATCCCCTTGTCAACTAGACTCATCAGCCATCTCACACTCACGATTCGTGTAATCCCATATTGGAGCTACCTCGGTGCGCTCTCCGAATCCTTAGCATCGTGCAACAGGGCGTCAATGGGATTTCAAACCAGATTTTCGCTCTGGATATCTAAGCCTAGGCCTGGCCTTCAGTTACAGGCTTGTTATCCTCATGGTAGAGCTCGGGACACTTCTCTCCCTTCTTTTGGAGGATCCACCTCCTGTACCACCAAGGAAGTACTGTTTTGAGCTGGTACTTGGCATGCTTCCTATCCGGGACGGCAAAGACGTAGTCGAGCTCCTCGAGCGTCTTCTGCTTCGTCTCGGGCACAAATAAGAAGATGAGCGCGAGGGCCACGAGGTTTAGACCTGCGTAGAAGCCAAAGGCTCCCGTGGCCGTCATGGCGAGTAGCATGCGGGGGAAGGTGAGAGAAAGGATGGAGGCCCAGAAGTTGTTGGTGGCGACGGCCCAGGACATTCCGATCTCACGGTGGGATAGAGGGAAGACCTCGGCCGAGTACATGAAGGGGACCGGACCCTCGCCTGGGAGCGACCTGTTAGTTACTTCTCATGGTACGATAGAGAGATTGTTTCGCGGTTCTTACCGGGTGAGTAGAATGCGGCGAAGAGGTAGACAAAAGTGGCGACGGCACCGATACGCGCCTTGCTATCTTCCACGCCGGGCTCGATGAGATAACAGAGACCAGCAGCTGTCAAGAAAATTGTCAGTTTCCTGCGCGTAGATTTCTCACGATAATCACGGTTAATCAGGGGTCATCATACCAAGCAGAGTCCAGAACATGTTGGGGAAAGTGAATAGCAAGAGAGCTCGACGACCGAAAGTGTCAATTGTCCACACGGCTGGCCAGGCGAAGAGGAAGTTGATAAGGCCGAAGCCGAAGCTGGCAAAGAGGGCAGTGTAGTCGGAAATACCGCTCTGCTTGAAGATGGTGCTGCTGTAGAAGGCAATAATGTTGACTTTTGGTTTTCAATTCATTAGTATCTTTTGGAATCCCACAATATTGTTTTCAGAAATTAAATCACTTACTTCCGCACATCTGCTGGGCAATCATGACAATACCCGAGGCCCAGGTGGCGCGCCTAATTCGCGGCACAGTGAAGAGCTCGATGAAGCGAGTGAACACGTTGTTCGTAACTTCGAAGCCGGCTTCCTGGACCATAACGACCTCCTGCTCGAGCAAGGCATGGATATAGTACAGGTCGCGAGCAGCTTGGAGGGGGGTGTTTCGGAGACGGAGGAGGGATTTCCAGGCCTTGTCGTACTTGCCCTTCTTGAGGTACCAACGAGGGGATTCAGGGCAGAACCAAGTCCCGAGGACGAGGGGCACGGCGGGGATGAAGGCGGAGGCGAACTGGAGACGCCAGGCGATATCACCGGTCTTGCCAACAGCGAGGTTGGCGCAGGTTCCTAGGAAGATGCCTAGGTGTAGGGAACGCGTGTTAGCAAGATTGTGCGGGGCGATTTGAATACGAAATCTTTGAGTTGGAATAGACGTTACCGAATGCGGTCCAGATCTGCCACGACATGACCAAGCCACCACGAATCAAAGGGGGCGAGTTTTCAGCGGAGAAGACGGGGACGGTGACTTCCTTGAGACCCATGCCGATGCCGAGGAGCATGCGAGTGGCGGCGAGCTGACCCCATGTCTGGGAGACGGCCATACCGAAGGGGGCGATGAGGGAAAAGATGGCGCCCAGGAAAATGACGCCGCGACGACCGAGCCATTCATTGAGGGGATCGGAAATCCAACCAGCGCTGGGGGAAGAAGGATTCTCGTTAGTATCCGGCGAGAATGGCAGGGAGCAAAGAATTGGTGCAAGGAACAGAACTTACAAGATCCAAATGGTGATGTAGGGCATGGCGTTAACGAAGCCAATGAGCCAGCTATTGTCGTCGCAAAGCTTTTGATTGCCCTCGCAGATTTCACCCGAGTCGGGAATGCCCAAGGCAACAGGAAAGCTGAGATTGGCTCCATTGGAACCAGTCTGGGACCAGTTAGCAATGCCAAAAAGAAAAGGAAAAGAAAGAAAAAAATCTGCAATTGAGCGCAGGAGGTAGGCGTACCTGATCCCAACCCTGAATGGCAGCAGCAACAGAGTTGAGGAAAATGGTATAGTAAAGAGGCCACGGGTGCTTCCATCGATGGGTAACCTCCTCCCTCAGGGCCCTCTTCTCGTCCGCATCTAGGTCCTCGAGAGATTCGAAGGCGGCGGGTTCCTGTGCGACGAGGGCGCCCTTCTTGAGCAAAGGGAGAATGTCCTCGGGGAGGCCCTTTTCCTGCTGGAAGCGCGTAACATTCTCGAAGAGGGTTTCGCGGGGGATTCCCTTCAAGGGGTTTCGAATTTCACCTTCGAGGTTCTCGTTGAGGATGCTGAGGCGCTCTGCGTCCTTGGGCGCGTGAATACTGCATGGGGGGACGAAGAGAAAAAAAATTGTCAGTTTTTGTTGATCTTTTCTCTTGCGCTCTAAACTTGGGGTGTGACGAAGAGGATCGTGAAGTGCCAGGGAAAAAAAAGGGACAGTGAGCTTTATTGGGGAATTGCGGGGGTGATTGCCGGAACACGTCACTAGCGCCGGCAGCTATTAAGGTTGGGGTTGACGATGCAGCTAAGGAGAGGGCGGCTTGGGGAATAAGAGAAGACACGGGAACGGGAACTGGCAAGAGGGACGCATCGCTGAAGAGAGAAAGAGAAACAGAAACGAAAACAGAAACAAAACGAGGAATGGAAACTCACGATGCCTGGTCGGCGCCCGCCTTTTCGATAGCTTTCTTCTCGTTTGTGTCGGACATGGTGGGCTTAATCTCTCGCTCGCTTGTTCAATGCCGATGCGAGTTTGCGACGAGCTCAATTGCTCACGTTGGGTCGCGCTGTCCTGGTGGGTTTCTTCCCTTATTCGGGTCCAACGAGGAGGGGACTCTCTTGGGGGTTTAAAGGACACCAAGTCAACGCGTTTACGGAGAAGGGAGTCAAAGAAATGGATGGCCCAGAGATAAGAAGAAACGGGTGAGAAAGGATCGGGGCCGAGATGATATTATAGATGAGGAGTCCCACCGGTGGAGAAAACAAGACATTTGATCAAGCAGAAAGGCCAAGACGTTCGCTTGGGCCGACTAGAGGGGTACATTCGAGCTACTCGGGTTGATTATACAAGATGACACAAACCTAAATTCATTCTATTTCACCCGTTGCTACGAGTGGACCACCGTCGTCACGTCTACTGTTGGGAGCCAGCCCTGTCCGGGGTGCGCGAGAACCTGCAACCGCAAGCAGTCCTGCGGGGTTCGAGGTCGCCACTCATCGTAAATCGCGTGTGAATGAGGTGCAGATGGCAGATTCGGTCTCGATGTTTTGTGTTTGGTGATCGATGGGGGAGGGGAATGGGAGGGGACCGGGACTGGGACCGGGGCTACCGCGGGGGGTGACTGGGGACGGGTGAGGGGTGAGGAGGTGTGTGGGTGGAGATGGTGTGGTCAAACCGGCGGGTAACCTGGACAGGGTACGGGAATGGCCTGGGATGGCAAGGGAGTGAGGGTGCCTAAGGGAACGGGCAGACCGCCACAGCGGCTTACCCATGGTGGTGGTGGTTCAGAGTATGCCTAGATCGAGATCGAAGGGGTGTGCGAGAGTAAGCCCTGAGCGACGTAAAGGGTTGATCTTGCATCGAGCTGGATGTCCTGCGATGCAGGCAGGTTTTTCAATGTGTCTGAGAGAGCAGACGATGCTGGCCTGGCTAGGACCTTGAGAATGGTGGTGTACGGAGTACGAGCATACTTACATCTACGGGTACGATACAAGTAAACTCAAAAGACACAAAGCATGTACGAAGTAGAGGGATACAGATACAGCCGGAACATGCGTCGTCCATATGCGGTACATGAAGCTCTTGGACAGAAGACATGCAGAGAGTTCCAGAGTGTGGGGCAGAACAGACCATTAGATTCATGTAGGATCTGCTCAAAGTAACCTTTGCACCCTGGATGCTGACCCTCTCGAACCACTAGAATTTGCGCATTGGGATGGATTGCGAAGTAGACAGAAAAGAAGTTTGGAAAAAAAAAAAAAATTGAGACAAAAATCTGTGAGCAGATCGAGTATGTGCGTTGACCGGGATGATGTCTCCTGGCGGATCCTGGGCCTGTCTCTCCAAGGTATCATCAATCCATTATGACTGTACCTGCTTGTCGGGCATTTCAAGCCCGAGATGCGCCTGCTAAGAGAGCCCGAGTGAGCTTGTTCTTGTTGAGAATGGCGAGGGCTGATTGAATCCGGCAGGTCGTTGACCTGTCAGTGTTTTAGTTGTACGATTCGGGCATGAAAACGGGGGTATTACGGGTTGCGAGGCAGACTGGAAGGCATCGTCATCAAGGCATCAAACAAGGAGTAGAAGCAGTGTTAACCAGGCCATTCTCTCTTCTGGTTTTTGTGTACATTTTTTCTAGATCTTATGCACCTTGTACGAAGTAGTACACAAGGATTAATTAAACCAGCGCATTATGGAGTAAAATCGTCCAGGAAAGTACAATGATCTGCAAATTCCCATCCAAACACAGGCACGGACGGGAATGGCTGACCGCACTTTGTGCCTCTCCTGTCCTGCTCTGTGCCTGTATCCGTCTCGTCTTGCAGTCGTACTTGTACCAAGGAAAAGCAAGCCCCCGGCCTGTGTAGCTTAAGCTCCTGATACCCTACATGTACAGGCTAGATACAACCACATGTCACAGGAGTCTCCGCCTACTTCTTAGAGTTTATCTGACTCGTTCGGTGGCCAGCCACACTCCGGGGCAGAGAGCGGGGTTGGTGCGGGAGGTGGAAGCGGGAGAGAACATGAATGGCGGCAGAAGTAGGGAATCGACGCCACTTTGCTGCTCGTACAGCTCGTACAGCTCGCCAAAACAGAGCGGCGGCATTGTATGTAATAAAAGGGTGCCATGGACATAAATACACTCGCCCAGGAAGCTTCTAAGGAACGCGTCCGAAGACCATATTCGGGTTTGCGAAGAATGAGTATGTGCCGGAAGACATAACTCAAAGGCTCGCTTCGGTCTCAGCCGAAACAAGGGCCGTCGGGACTTGGCACGGCACGTCATCTTCCTCCTTCTTTTTTTCCTTCCTTCTATCCCCTTCCGATCCCACCTAGCCATTTCAATAACAAGGCATCGCAAGCATGACAGGCCGTGTAAAAGAAAAAAAAGAGAAAAAAAAAATACTTTGAGTTGTCGTCTCTGGTGGGGAACGACGCCTCTGATTGTTAGCATCCTCGTCGAAGAGCCAGGCCAAGAAAAGACTGCACTAAGATAATTAGGGGTAAAAACAGGGTTGGACCAACGCCAATCCCCGATCACACCCACACCACACAGACAGGGCACTAGCCAGGCCAGGATGGCATTGGGTGAAGAGAAACACGATGAGAGGGGAAACAAAAAGGAAAGATAAAAAATTGCCTAGGAAGGCTGAGACTGTTCGTGCGGCTGCAGCATGCCAATGACATCAGGTTTGGAGAATGGACAGGATGTGGCAAATTGATATTTAAACTTATGAATGGAGGCGGCGATCGTGAGATGGAGAGATTCTGTTCTCTTTGATTGTGGGCAAGTTACCGAGGTAGAGGTGTTCGTTTTGGCAAGCAACGTTGCCTGGGTCGTGGGGATTGAGGAATGGGAACATCGAAGGTACTTGGACTACAATGTTCCTTTTCTTTTCCTCTTCCTTCTAGGCACTTCAAACCCTAGCCTACCTCGTAGGTAATCTACTTGCTGTTAACACCGAACAGCCGGGGCCTGGCCAGGTTGTTTACTCGGCCACTGCACCGACCCCAGCTTCCAAGAAGGTATCCAATCGATTTGGGTTCAGACCTCACACAGACTTTACATCAGCTGCGTGAGTGCTGCCTCGGATGGGGCTTACTTCACAGGAGCCAGAGGCTAGCTGGCGTCTGCCACAATGAGCGATCAATTGATCATGGGATGCGCCATGCTGTACGACTTCGCCAGAGCCGATTGGAGGAGGTTACGATCTGGACTGACCAAGGCCGAAGGATTGCAGATCCGAGATGACAAATGCAGCCAGCATCTTGTAGTTTAAATCCCAAAGTCGCATCAATTACTTCGTATCAAGGCACGAGAGTCAACATGGTGAATGCTTGGAGTTCAAGTTACAACATATTGTATCAGCTCGGCTCTGTTAGCAGGCACTGTCCACTGCCCAATGCTATCAAGACAACGTGGAGCACTGTGACAAAGTACTTCGGATTACGTGGGTGATGAGATCAATTTGACGTCGAAGAACATCAATTGATCTTGGATTCCAAGGTGGTCTTTGGTACTGTGTACGAACTACTTTGTATGATTGATGTACGTAATCACAGGCACAACATTGACAGTTGGAAGTATCAAGGGTATCTGGGGAGAAGCCAAGACAACCCCAATGTACTTCGTACAAAGCAAAGTTGTTTCCATCTTGCCCCTGCTACAGTGTATTGCCAGGGTAATTGTCAATTATCAACTGCCTTCCTAAACAAGACCTTGCTCGTCACCCGAAGCCACCGAAGCCAGGGCCATCAATTGATCCTGGTGCTTAGACTGACACCCATCATTGAGTCTCGTGCTCCGTCGATAGCTTGGCATTATCGGTTGATACATTGACACTTACTAGACGTGTACGAAGGAGTAGTGGTGGTGGCAGGTTCTTGGTGCTGTGCTGAGATCAGTGAGCGAACCATGTTGGGAGGTACAATGGAACGAGCACTACGAAGTACCTCGTAGTGTACGAAGCATGCTGCGTACGAAGTAAGTACTTCATAATTACTTCATTGTTTACTTCGTAGATTAGTATAGTGTACGCCTTGGGCCGCCATCGCATAGCGCCCGTCACACTAAAAAACGCCACCTCCAATCGGCGTATTAGACGGGGCAAATCTGGGTCCTCCCCAGCGTCCCCGCAGCCTAGCGTGCCCTGGAAAGCCCCTGTACACTACTCGTACACTACCCAGGCACTTGAGGCTCCAAAGGATTTTGATCCAGATCGCCGCTAAACCACAAACGGTCCCGAAGCCCACCCAACCAATTCCTCGCGAGGGAGAGTCATGGCCATTTCGCGACCTGCAAGGCAAGGAGTCACTCCCTGATTCGGCGCATGGCAGCGCAACCCCGAACTGACGTCAGATTCCATGTCGAGAGCCTTGTCGGCCCGTTTACGAGGTCTCTCTTAATAAATGAGGAGATGGGTGGGGAGAATCGATGCACAAGAATCAATTGATGTACGTACATGCTAACAAGAAAGTGACCAGCAATAAGCAATGAACTTTTGCAAACCCGCATGCTGCAAGCTGCACCGAACTGCGCCTGGAGCCGGAACCGGAACTGAGAAATGGAACGAGCGTGTGACATGTGCCTGCAGTCGTTCCACTTCTCGTTCCTCAAGGCAGTCTTGCTGCTTGAAGAGCGTAAACTCAAGTTATGTCCTCACATCTTATTCTGGTGCCCGTTTCCGCGTGCTGGGGAAAGGATGACCAGCGGTCCCAGCGGTCCCAGCGGCCAAGCTTTTCTAAACTACATTCTACACCACACCTACGAAATACTAGCCTTGGCAACTCGAGTGCTGGCTGGCTGATCGGTGGGGCCCTATGAAGCAGGATTTCTGTCCCTCCATTCAAAACCCAATGCTACGCAGCCGGGTTGCCCGCCAAGAGACACAAGGAGGCTCCCTGCCCCGGCCAGGCCATTGAAACCGTACGTAGTAGAAATGCTACAAAGCACAAAGCAGCGGGCGCGAATATCACGGATAGTACATCCAAAGAGGAAGTTGACAACTGCAATAGAACATGCTCAGAGCACATAGGCCCGATGGCCCCCCCGCGAAGCTCGAGATGATCACCATGGATCTAAACATCCAGAAAGGAAGTTGGTGCAGCAGAAAATTCCACGGTGCTTCGAATGCCTTCGGCAATTCTCCAAAGCTACCCGCCTTCATGGGTCATGCTTGCTTCAGCTTTGAGCCTCAGGTGAGTAAGGTCGTAGGGCATGGAGAATTGGACATCCACCGGAACAACTTTTGGAAATGGCCAGTAATACTAAATCGATTTTATACTGGGCCGGCTCATATCTCTTCGAACTGACAAGGGGAGGTTTCAACGTCACCAATGTATCAATATCGAATTTCTAGTCTACGACGTTAATACTGCAAGATAGCACCATGCACAAGACGCCCGCTTGAACTTTGCGGATCTAACGGTTCTAGGCAACTGGATAATCAACGTTCCTTCTAGGAGAAATGATGGTCCTGTTCTGTTGAGGGGAAGCTCTGGGACTAGCTTCGGCCAAACAATAGACAATGCCACCCGTAAGTATCATTGCAAGGTGACGCGTCAGTCAAGTTGATAGTTAGGCAGCACGTTATCAGGTCAGGTTTCCAGTGGGTTTCGATTGTTGTCGAGAAGTGCTTAGTTTGGTTCCCATAGTTCACAATATATGTAAGATCTATAGAGCAGAGAACAGAGAGACGTGAACGAGACATCTCAATGACAGGAGTCATGCAGGTTACCTCTGCCGTTCGGCCACGACTACCGATGTCGCCTGCAGGATGATTCGGATCATGTTAAATGAGCTTCATGCGCTGTAACAACCTCTGGCGTGCAACCAGGTTGGCCTCAGGTTGCCATACCAGTGCGTCGGATCCATCTTATAGCTACTTTAGATTACGAAAGGGGAAGTTAACCTTTTGGTTGGAGATTATCAGGCCAGCCAGGTCTCCCAAACATACCTGGCATAGCGGACTTTGCGATGTTGTTAAGAACGAAGTCGTACAACAGCGAGAAAGCAAGAACTCCTAGCACAGAGAACCCTTCTCATACCTTGATAGGGATTGGACTCGTAATATTTCCCCCCAACGTCACCCAGCTCCCTCAGTCATACTCCCTTACCAAGGGCCTGGCCCATCGTCTGGCCACTGATCTAAGAGACCGCTTACATCGTCCATAGCCGGCCCGGCTGGTCTCGCCAGTAATCGCTCCAAGTTAAGCCGAGCACTATACCTTACCATGATCGACCCTTTCTTACGAAAGTACCCCCCTCCAATATTCCCGATATCACTATCCCCTCCGGCCCAATATTGCACCATCACCGGCGGATTCGTCGTAATGCACACGGGGTTCTCCTCTCCTTCTGCTTTTCTCGTGAAAGCCCCCTCGCAAAAATCTCGCAGTGATATGTCCCATAGATCAGTCAACCCCTCTACGCCGAATTGGTACAGTAGCCGACGGGCTCCCCGCTGGCTCACGGCATACGCTTGCACTCCGCCGTTTCCTCGCGCTTCGTGAACTACACGGGTATGCGGTGGAAATAACGAGGCGAACTTTTCAGTCCTTTTAGCCCAAGGGTGGCGCTTAAGATGTTGCGGCGCGGGTATAGTCTCTTCCTGGGGGATTAACAGCGTAAGCAGTGAAGAAGGAGGGAAGCCAGTGTTCGCTTTTAGGACTTGGTAGTATGAAGGAAGCTCGCCTCCCGTATGGCCTAGCCATAAGACGTCCCAGTCATCGCCATAAGGGGAGATTTTCGGTTGTGTCGTCGATGGGGCATCGCTGATTCTCATGGCTGGAAGTGGTTGTTCCCGCAGCTTGGGGTTGGGGAGATATAGACTCGGCAGAAATCTATGCACGTCGTCTTGTAGGGGCTGCGTAAATTTCTGTGAAGCGGCGGCGAATTTCTGGAGTTGGGTTTTGATGCGTATGTCCCAATCCAGGTCGTCTTCCAGTATAAGCGCGCTCGTGATGTTCTCCCGTACAATCCTTGAGATATTCGAGGCAGCCAACATGTTGCTCGACAGTTAGCCTCCAAAGGGATATTCATGACCGTAGTCGTGGGATGGAAGATTGCACGGCGTGCCCGGGCATATCAACCTTTGCAAAACGTTCATATGCGCCCTCCAGCTGCCAATCGCGCCCATTGACTGTATATTCTTATTCCTCTCCCCTGGGGGCAGGGCTTTCTCAAGCACATTCGCACCCCTCACGCCATCCACAAATGTCAAGTTGATCCCCGTCGCAGTTGCCATCAGCGTCATCGCATCGCGCCGGTCCGTCCGCTCCGGTAGGTTCACGACGAAAATTTCATGGAACTGCGTTTCCCCGCCAAGAGTCGTTAGCGCAAATCTCTATCTGTTTTCTGTTTCTTTGCGCTGGCATTGGTTTAGAAGTGATAGAAACACTAAGGAGGAGACCCGCTGCCAAGGGACGGCAGGCGAGGGCCAAGATGCGGTCCCAAGGGACTTACGCCAAGGGTTTGGTTGAAAATCCCCGTAGGGCCATGGATAACTTCCCGTTTTGGGACCCGGATGTAAAGGAGGAATGTGAAGACGAGAAGAAGGAGGGAGGCGAATCTTCGGCGATAGGACATTTTCTCTTGTGCCGCGATTCAAGCACGACAGGGCGGATTTGGGAATACAGGGGGAGAGGAGAGAAAAGACACGTAAGAAACTAACGGCGAGAATGCGAGACCCAATAATAGCTAGAGTAGATTATTGGAGTTGGCGTCGTGAGGTGGTGGATAAATCGGTTAATTATTCCAGGTGTATATGGGAGGCTCAAACATTTGATGGACCTTGTACTACAACCAGCGATCAGAGAAGCTCAATCTATGACGACTACAGGCCCCCGATGGATCCTATTTGTTGAAGTGTTGGCCCCGGAGTTGGTATAAAAGGCTTATTCTGGGTTTGAAGATTTGCTAGGAAGAGGCAAGGCGCGAGTGCAGCGACGACGCTCCTTCCTTGTGCTGTTCCGAGTCCCGACTCCTCACGATGCACTCTTGCCCACTGGGCCGTCACAGAGTGTGGTGATGGTATGCGGAGCCATAGCAAGCTTACGGGGTGGAGCGGTCACCGAAGCTAGGTGAAGCTTCGCATTGCATGGCATCGTACCTTGACCTGAACGGGCCCTGTATTGCTAGGCCTATACATGCGTAGACTCCAGTGAAGAGAAATAGTTGGGGACCGTAGTGCGAGAAAGTGGGAGTGACGGCAAGGAGCATACCGGGGCTATATCGTGGCCTGATAGTTTGATATAATCTCTAATTCGCGGAGATTCTGGACTTTTTGCACTCTAAAGGTGTCAAACCTATGTATTCCCTGCTTCGTTTCGTTGTAGAAAAGTGAAAACACTCTTACTATCTCCATAGTCTTTCATACTATTCGCAACGATCGGCTTCCTGCGGCGGCTCCGATTCGCCACCACGCTCTTGGCATTTCCTGCTAAGCAGACATATATTAAAGAGTAGCCTCCGGCGTCCACCGCTAGAATGTCTCCGAGGCCAAGCTTCAAGGCTGCAAGCGCCCTGGCCCCGGGGGGGGATCACACTACTGAAATCAAGAGCATATGTGTAGTGTGTAGTCCAATATTGCAGAAGTCGGAGGTAAACCATCGACTAAGGATATCTTCTCCATTGTGCACACCAGTTCAAAATGAGAGAGACATGGTGACAGCCGTGGTGTGGGCATGAGCGTGGGCGTGGGGTAGAAGAATATCATCAAGGTCAGAGGATATCCATGGGCCGCAAGTTGATGGGAAAACAATGCCCGCATTACATGATTCGTTGGCTGCCATTGAGTGATATATTTGGAATACGCCGTTCACCTGACCAGCTTTGTCTTCGCGTCGCTTCTTAACGTCTCGATCAATGATTCCCCTCAGTTGTCACCGGGGAGGCTTTTGCCGAGATCGTCAGTCGAGCCTCAGGAAAAGGAAGAATCTGCCGCCCTCTTTAGGGGGATAGAATGGCGACCAGGGTCGCGAGACCTTTAGATATTCAACTTTCCCTTATAGGATCCCATCCTCTTCTAACCCCGGTATTGACTTGACTATGCGCGTCGCTCAGCCCATCAAATCGTGTGATGGGGAGGACAACCTCATCATTATCTATGACGGTGGGCATGGAGGGCTGAATGAAGATTTAAAAAGCCCTTGAACATTTCCGGCGTAAGCATTCCCTGCACATTAGGTTACTAAATCAGCCCTCTCCTCTATTCTTGGTCCCCTAGTTGGATCGCAAGCTCTGGAAAGACACTGCTCGACGTTCTTTGTTTTCGTTCAACAACAGGAAGATCAAGGGTGGGCCTACCCTTGACTGGTCTATCATTCAACCGCATCTACTCCAAGCATCCTACGATGTCGTCATCCTCCTTGACTGCTGCTACCCTGGCCAGGCGATCCGAGCAGTTACAGCGCGCCGATTCGAGCTCCTCCTGACGACGGGCAAAGATTAGTTCACGCCTACTAGATGTAGAATATGGCCCATCTTTTGCTCGTGTCCTCATTCGCGCGATGAAGGAAACATTCAATAGGAACACAGTTTTTACTCTGCCCGCCGTCCATAAAATACTATCTAATACTACTTCCGAATCACCGCAACAACCTTTCTATGACTGCCTCGGCGAAGAAGTGCAGCTGGTTCGATCAGACTTGCAAAGCTCGGCAGCAATGACAGCACGGGCATCCTTGATGATTCCAACATCGCGCCGGTGCCGAGAACCCTGACGTTCGACCTATCTTTATTCGATGTCCTCGATTCAGAATAGCAATAGGCTCGGGAAGAAGTGGCTAGTCTCAAGTCATCGCGAGACTGGGATTTGGAAGAGCCGTATCTAGTGACCTTTGGCTACTCAGTGCCGTCTGATTCGGGGAGCTTGGGAACCGTCGACTTCACTGTCAAGGAGAATCTCTATCAGCACCCAGATAGGTGGGGGAGATCCGCGAGGTTTGAAAGGCATCTTTATGGGCTTGTGAGTCCCCAGAGTAATACCCCAACCATTCCTCCATGATCCAAAGCTATCTAATCATGAAGGATTGCCATAGGGTATCCTACTGACGGAAGTGGGTTTGTGGAAAACCTTGCCGAGTATGGATACCAAGTGTCAAAACTTTGAGCATATCCGCGATCCTGCGAAACTCCGCGATTTTCTCCTTGGGTCAGTCTCGGAACAGCTGGTGGGCTTGGTGGGCGCGACGTACGCCAACGCTGTACGCGTCTTCTTGGAAGATAAAGACCGGAAAGCCTACGAAGCCTGGAAATATCAGGCTCTGGTAAGAGAGGAAGTGTGGCGGGAAGTACAGTTCTTGTCATTGGGAATGGCAGTGCAAAAGGGAAGGGGTAGTAGAGGGCAGCCCGAGTATCACACATGGATGTTACCCTGTTAGGATATCCCAGTGAGTGCTGTCAAGCTTGCGGAAGAGGTCATCTATCATGGTGAAATGGCATTTCAACCCCAGGCCATATGGTAAATGTGGAATCACCTGCATAGTTGGTGATATGGTTTTGGGGCTTGGACACCAATGATAAGGATACACGCTGCTTTACTCTGAAGTACAAGATTGTCCCCGATGCGAGTGCCGTGCCGCCGTTTACCCATATTCCATCCCTTTATATTTTAAGTGATTGCGCACACTTTCGCGGCAAAAAATGTACCTCTTCGAGATCGGTGACGAAGCATGGATCATCAAACCTAGGGCATCCCTCGGCGGGTTCGAGATCACCAAGGCTCTCAAGTATGACAAGCACGACGCTATGCGAGCTTATGAGCCGTGCTACTGGTAAGAAACACCCCGAAGCTGTCAGGAGAGGGGGGGAGGGGGCTTAGATGAAATCCATAATGCTGGGTGATAGCTCTCTTTGTGTTACCTATGTTAGCTCGCGCATTTATCTTTGGAGGGTGGAGTGGATGGGAGATTTTGACCCACGTCCGTTTGCTACAAGTCAGTAATAGTTCATGTCGTGTCCTACTGGGTCCCTTGAACTGGCGAAATTTAATACATCTCCTGAGGGTTGTGTTCATTCGTGTTGCCTCTCGATATAGTTGAGGCTGAGGGCTTCATCGAGCCCGAGCACGGCAAGTCAATGGATAGTGAGATTCTGATAGAAACTCTCTCAAAAGGTGAAACATTTTAGGGCCCATTGTTATCACAGTAGAACAGGCAGAAGACCAAGCCAGTGAGCAATAGAATGCGTCTTAAGATGAGGAGCGGCGAAGTGATGGGGTATTGTCCCTCCTCCAGGATCACAAACGAAGAAGCGGTGGCGTTCTTGTGCCTGCAGGCTCTCTAGCACAGGTACACCTCATAGAAGCAGAGAGATTGAAGGAACGCTCTGACAGTCCTGACAAGAGAGACACTGTGAGCAGAAAACAAAAGAAACATTGCCGATCACGAAGAAAAGAGTCTTACGATCGAATATTCACATCTATATATCACAAGATGGTTCTGCTCGGCTACTATATACAGGTTGCGAGCTTGTCGTGCTCTTTGATTTTTAGACTCTTTACCTAGCAACCACTGCGCATGTCGGGCAGATATTTCAGGTCGCACGGCGGGCTTTTCCTGGACGCGGAACTCAACATCCAACAGCGTGTACAACTCCAAAGCATCAACGGGCGGCCCCGAAAGTTGAAAATTGGCTCTGGCGGACCGAGCCGGGTTACTTTGAAGATCAAAGCGCTAAGAGACGGGTTCTTCGAAGTCTGTCCAACCGGCATGAGGCTTGAGCACATCTTACCAGGGTTTTCCAACCGGATCACGCCCACAACCATGGTCTAGAGAACCTGGGGCTCGCGAAGTGTGGTTGGGCAATCTCGCCCACACATCGAATTGGATTATCGTTATCGATGCAGTGTTATGAGCGTGTCTCGTGGCTCTTTCGATGTACAGACTAGACATATCTTGTTCATTTCCCTTGCTTCCTGGGGCTTCCTGACTTTTGTCTGCAAAGGTGTCTGTGTTGAAGCTTTGAAATTGCAGGGTCGGGTCTGGCGAGGATTATTTCGCCTCCGAGCATCGCCAAGACGGCTCGACTCCCCGGATTTTGTTCTGGAGGAAGAACATGCCCCCAGGAGTTTATCTACGAAGTACGTCCGTGAATGTGACAGTTCGGGGGTTCAGCTCCACCATCCAGGTCCAGTCCGGTTCGGATCCGGTCTGCCTAGTCTAGTTTAGGATATTTCATCAAATCCTAATGCTACGATGGTGCCCTGGGGCCATTTGAGATTGGTCAAAAAAGAGAGGCGCTATCCACAAGTTCCCGAATATGCCAGTTAGACAGGAAAAGGGGGTAATTACAGTGGGTCTGGACTCAGACCTGGTGTTGGCGACGCAGGAGATGCAGAAAAAAAGAAAATCATCATGTAACACTACCGCTCAACAGCCGGAACCAACAATTAGCCTGTGCGACCCGGGGATGGCGGAGTAGTGCCCCAGTCTGGAAACTAGTTTACGAATTGGGCGACCTGCTCTATAAAGTAGTAGTGTTAGTGAAGTGGATCTAACCTAACCCAACCCCTGACAGGCGAGTGGCAGGTCCCTGACCTTTTCTTCTCCTCCTTGCCCGCGATGGCCGCTGAAAAATTGCCCAATGAACCAGGGTAGGGATTACGAAGTCCCCGTTGGGGGTGACAGGTTCGTAAGTAATGTGCATGGATCATGATGGATCATGGGAGACCCTTACTCACGAATACATCGTACTAGTGTATACTAGGGCCGGGCGCATTGAGTCGGACGGGCGAACAATGAGCCGTCCGCGAGCTAAGTTTAATGGGACAGGGTGGTCACTACCTGGGCCGACACTATCCTTTCCGGTCTCCGGTGTCTACGAAGTAGTCCGACGGGTTGCACTCAGACTCGCTTCGTAGTATTACTAGTGAAGGCTAGGCTCTTAGTCCGAGAGATTCCGGAACCTATCCGAGTGGGCAGGTTTCTTCGTACTTCGTATGTGTTATATCTTTGGGAGAAAAAGAATTCTTGCGGGAATAGTTTGTCAGGAAGTTCTGCTAACGAAGAAGAATTGCGATGTTGATTGTAGCTGGCCGCTTTGATTCCCGGGCGGGGACAAGGTGATAGGCCAATGCTGTCGACTACCTCGGAGAAGGAAGCAAGTGCCTCACAAGGGTTGAAACCTTTTTCAGCTCCTCAAACAAAGGGACCCCTGTCAAATCGGGTGCACGACAGCGACACCACTGGTAGAAATTGCTTCCCACCAGAGTGAGTCGAGGTTGTACTGGGAGGGAGGATGTAGAAATGTCGTGCCATTCTTCAAGGGACGTACGATGCATGTATGCCTCTCAAGAACAAATGTCACTATTACAGGGAATGTCCGGGGATGTCGGTCCTGGATGGAGATTTTTTCTTTACCGGGAAGGAAGGCATTCCGATCTCCTTGATCTCCACGAAGTATTGGACAGGCTAGAGAACGGTGCCATCATGCATACAACATTTTCTTCTTCGTCCCTCTTGTACCCATACCCTTGTATGCAATGTGAGTTCTTGGTATTCTTTTTCCTGCGCCTTCTAATAATCGTTCGAACTAAACCATATCGAGATCTCCCGCTTTGGTTTATGGTCCTCGGGTCTGTATCTGTAAAGTAAAATAAGCGAGCAACCAGATCTCCTGGGTCGTCCGCCTTGCCCCCCAGTGATGGTTGTGATATTGTCGCTTTGTGCCATGTAAAGGCAGGCATCGCGAGTTCTTTTAAGGCCAGCACTACCCCTTCGTCTCCCTTGTATCTGATATTTTAGTCTTTTTTTCTTTCTCTTTTTTGTCGTGCTTCGGCTGCCTTCCGGACTGTCGATCACCGACGATCTTTTTCTCTTTCTATCTCGCTAACCCTTCCGACCTGTCACCTATTCAGGGATATCCTAAACTCAACACCCGGGTTTCGTCGTTCACCCCACAAATTCCCAGGTCTCGTTTTTTCTGGCCATAACCAGCAGAGTGGAACATGACGATGGAGTCCGCTGAGCTCGTTGCGCGAGCATGGGCTCCAGGAACGGATTTCCCACCACCGAAGGAAGTGAACTGGCTTTACCATCTGGGGTTGGCGATTATCTGCGTCATGTGGATATTGTCTCTCATTGTTATCAGCTTAAGGATATGGTGTCGATGGACAGCGAAGCAATTGGGCATCGGTAAGTCCTTTGAACAATAGGCTTAGGTTGATGATCAGATGTACATTATCAAGAAGATGAAATGGCGGCCCTAACGAGTATTGATGTAGATGATGCCCTTATTCTTGCTGCAATGGTAGGTGGGAATAAATGAGAATTCGCAGGCTGGTTCGCTTACAACAAGCTCTAGACTATCAACACCGGCTGGTTTTATACGTTGATTATGTGTAAGTTGAAGTTTCCCAAAGAAGAGGGACGGAAAAGGGAAAAAAGAAGAGACCGCGAAAAAGCGAAGCAGTCTTGTCGGTTGAAGGAAGAAGCGAAAGACTAACAACGTGCCCCGGGACAGACGCGAAAACGAAGTATGCCGGAATCCACTACTGGGATGCGCCCGAACTCACGTACGACCAACAAGCCCTCGCGAAGCTGTACGAATGGCTCATCATCCTATTGTATCATCCGGTCCTCGGATTCGTCAAGGCGTCTGTCCTCTGCTTCGACCAAAAGCTCGTAGGCATCAAGAAGCCGATCCGGTACACCGTCTACGCTCTCCAGGCTATCAACGCTGGCTCCATGATTTCCATCTTCTGCGTGACTCTCTTCCAGTGCGATCCCATCTCCCTCAACTGGACACCGAACTATAAGCGAGCCTGCATCAACAATATCGCATTCAACTATGCGTACAACAGCATTGTCATCATCACCGACGTTGCTGTCTTGGCCGTGCCGTTCTGGGCATTCATGGGTCTCCAGATGCCCATTCGCTTGAAGATCGCTCTTCTTGGGGTCTTTGCGCTCGGAATTATGTAAGTGCGACGTCTTTCTTTTTACTTTCGCTTTCTCTCTTCCCTTGACGACGAACTGTCTCTCTAATGTGCAAATTATCAAGCGTCACCGTCATCTCTTGCGTCCGCCTCATCCTCTTGGTCAACTGGTTCAACCAGTTCTACAAGGGCCTCGGCTCTAAAGACATCTACTATTCTGTCGGTTGGACCGTCTCCTGCATCGAGAGCAACCTCGCCATCGTCGCTGCCTCCATGCCCGCGCTTTGGCCCATGTTCCGACGAATGTTCCCCAACTTCTTCTCCGGCCTCGGCAACTCGTCATACCCGGCCAACAGCGCGCCCAAGGGTAGCAAACGAACAACGGGGTTCCGCTCGCAGCTGAGCCGGCCCACGGGCGCTACGCGCATCACCGATGACGACGACGCTTTCGCGATGAAGACTATGCACGCAAATGTTCATGCGGACGGCAGAGCCTCCACGCCCACGGGTTCGCAGGATGGCATCATCGATTGCAAGAACGGAATTATGCGTACAACCAACGTCGAGGTCGAGTATGAGCTGCATGGTAGGAGCGACAGGGAACGTGCAGACGACGGGGATGGGTACTTTAAGAAGAAGGTGGCATACGCTGTGTAGCATTCTTTTGAGCGGGGCAAGATGGAGTGTGTGGTGTAGTTACGCCCAATAAGAGGAAAGCCATATCCGTAGCCCGGCGTTCTAGGTGTAGATTCTCTCTGGACTCTAGACATCGGTGGGACTCTTTTTTGTCTCTGGAAAGATTACAATATTCTTATCGTGGTGTAGATACTTTGTTAACACTGACTCTCCTTCTTCTCCCGTCTAAGTGAGTTCTTGGCTACGGTTCAGCGGCAAGTAAAACCCTCCTCTGCACCCGAAAGGTTCTGAATCTTCTGACACCAAATCCGGGGAAACTAACCCCCCATCGGAGGTCTTCATCTTCATATCCAGTCTGCACTGACACAGAACATTCTATGAGCATTCGAGAGTGGGGTGAAGGCCCGCCATGCGTTGGCGATGAGCCGAATAAGTGGTATCTCCATGGTGATATGGGGATACCCCGTCCTCCTTCCAGGCCTTCGGAGACTTGGAAGAACAAAATATTGAAACAGCGCACCTTTTAAATACTGAAAAAAATATTAGGGCTTGGCATCGATAAATGTCAGGTAATAAAGTTATCGAAAGCCGGAAGGATCGGAGAAACTCGCCAGTGGTAATGTTGTGTGAGTGATGCCGGCAATGCATGCTCAGTTCTTCAGGCCGTCCCAGGTCCATGGCCAGCGTGCGTACTTCGTACGAGTTGGGACATGCCGAGACGAGCATTTAAAATGAACGTCGTATCCAGTATTATTCATTCATGCTTACTTCCTGCTTCGTGAGAACCCGCCCACTGCAACCAACGTCGCATGCCCTTGCTCTCTTGCTCTCCGAAGTAAACCGGGGTCACTCTTGGGATTCCGCGGGACCTCCTCTATCCAGTGGGGGACCGGGGCTAAAAAGCCATTGAGGATTCGCACTAATCTAAACTGGACTAGTTTACTTCGTTGACAGTGGCTGAAGCCCACTTATAACTGCAGGGGCCGTTCGTGCTAAAAAGATCAATTGATCAATCAATTAATTGTCAAAATGCAGGCGAGCGGGTCGCATCGTACGAAGTAGTGTCCTTCGTATACTACTGCTAGGAAGTAAGGTACATATGAAGTAGTGGAAACTTCCAGGTTAGGGTATCGTTGCATAGCGTATCGTGTACCATGGAGGACAGATGTACAAAGGTATACCACGACTATTTCCTTGTCTTTGTCTGGCTGCGAGTGCGACTTGACAGCTCCCAGCTCCCAGCTCCCTGACCCCAGACCTCTGTGAATCCCGCTTAATCTAGTGTATTCTGCAAGCCGTCCTGTCAAGTAACCGTCCATTTTCATGAGACGTCAATCCCAATACTACCTCGCCGTTCATGCTGCTTAGAACCACCTTCCGAGGGCTGGCAGTCGTCGTCTTTGCCAGCAAGCACTACGAGGACATGGCTTGGCGTTATTACCCCCTTTCAGTGCCTTAAACCGTATTGATGTTTACCATGCCTTTACCATGCCTTTTCCATGCCCCGACCCCCAGGCTTGCCCCCTCAAAGTTGACGAATGCGGCGCCGATATTTCCTTCCTGGACTTCAGCCAAGAGAAAATGAAGCATGGAACGCATTCTTTTTGGGATTATTCCTTGCCGTCATCGTCCCCACAACAATCTCACCACGTGGGTGAGTATCATCCGTGTCCCTATTTGATATCAACGTATAAAAGTCACGATGATCCTTTCTTTTCTCTTTGGACTCTCACCTCATCCCCTCCCCAAGAGCAGCGTGTTTGGCGTGGAAGAGAATTAACCTTCCCTTTTAACACCATCTTCTCTCTTGCTTGCCCTTCTTTTTTCTTGTTGGGCATCCATTCGTTTGTAGTGATTTGTTGTTTCCCCCCACACTCCTTTGCCACCAAGTTTTGTTTTCGACGCCTTTCACCATGCGTCTCCTCAAGGCTTTCTCCATCGGCGCTTGCGTCCTCGGTGTCGTCGAGGCCCTCCCCCGTCGCGTCTCCGACTTCTCCAAGAGACAGGTTACCCAGCTGCGCGATGAGTATGACTTCGTCATCATTGGTGCCGGTACCGCGGGTTTAACCGTCGCTGATCGTGTCTCGGCTGCCTTCCCCCACCGTACGTTATCCCCACCATACCCCAGATACTTATACTTGGTGGCGTTTCTCGATCAGCGACACGTCGGATTAACATGGATGATGTCCCTACACAGGAACCGTCCTCGTCATCGAGTACGGAAAGGTTGAACAGACCGTTGGCTACTTCGACCCTGCCGAGGACGGCAAGGGCGTTAGCCGTCTTGTTATCAGCTCACCCCCGGTTGAGAGCGTCAACAACCGCTCTGCCGTTGTCATCCTTGGCATGACTGTTGGTGGATCGTCTGCTACTAACGGCCAGTTCTTTGACCGCGGTTCCAAGTATGATTACGACGAGTGGGCGCGTCTCGGTAGCCCCGAGTTCAGGGGCGGTGAGAAGTGGGATTGGAAGAACCTCTATCCCTCATTCCAGAAGGTAAGACAGATCAGCCTTGCTCGTGAAGGCTGTTGTGAGTAGCTCGGTGGTTTTTGACATTGGCTTTCTTCTTTCATAACCCTTGTCGCAACCTCATTCCCCATCGTTCATCAAACCCGTTTCCTCTAACTAAGGGCCTCGTTACTGACAAAGACATCAGAGCTCCTTCTTGACCGAGCCTAGCCCTGAGCTTGCCGCTGAGTTCGGCTACACTTGGGACTCCGCCAGCTATGGTGGTGACTCCATCCAGGCCTCCTTCCCTCCATTCCAGTGGCCCATCCAGAGTACGTCCATGGTGCTAGACTTCGGCTCGCTCTCGGCAGGAAGAATCAACATTTCTAACTCTTAACTTCTACTTCCTAGGCACTTCGTGGAAGGCTTGGGAAGAGCTTGGTCTCGAGACCCCCAAAGATTGTGCCAATGGTAACAAGCATGGTCTCTGCTGGGTTCCTACCGCCCAGAACTCGGAGACCGTTGAGCGCTCGCACGCCGGTGTTGGCCACTACGCCAACATTGCTGCCAGCCGATCCAACCTCGACCTCTTGGTCGAGCACAAAGTTACCCGCCTTGTGGTCGACAAGACCCGGAAGGTCCCCGCCGTCGAGTTCCGACCCGTCGCCGGCGGCGCTGTAAAGACCATCCGCCCCAAGCGCGAGGTCATCCTCTCTGCCGGTGCTATCCACACTCCCCAGATTCTCCAGCGCAGCGGTGTTGCTTCTGCCGAGTACCTAAAGTCGGTCGGCATTAAGGTAGTCGAGGATCTTCCCGGCGTTGGTCAGAACTTCCAGGACCATTGCGGTCCCCCAATCACCTTCTCATGTATGGCGCCTCTGTCTTTCGAACTCCTCCTCCCCCTTCTCTTCTTTCCCTTCTTCCCCTTCTCCTTGCACGCGTTCGGAAGAGGCGAAGCGTTAACCCTAGTTTGGTATTTTTAGACGATGAACCCCACCCCAATGAAGCCGATATCACCAACAACGCTACCTTCGCTGCCGAGGCTGTTGCCCAGTTCCGCGAGCGCCCCGCCCGCGGCCCTTACACTCTCGCCATGGGTAACAGTGCTGCTTACGTTTCCCTCCCCAGGATCACCTCGGAGTACAAGAAGATCGTTGCCAAGATCCGAAAGCAAATCAAGGATCGATCCGCACTCCAATACCTCCCGGCCGGCGCTTCCAAGACCGTCCAGAAAGGTTATCTCGCCCAACTCGAGGTCCTCGCTGAGGCCCTCGAGAACCCCGAGCACCCTGTTTTGGAGGTTCCCTTCGTCAGCAGCCCCGGCACGGCTTTCCTTCTTAAGCCCCTTAGCCGCGGCACTGTTCTGCTCAACCCCGAGGACCACGATGCTACCCCCATTGTCAACTACCGCACCGCTGCTAACCCTATTGATATTGACATCATGGTTACTTACTTTGACTACTTCCGTCGTCTCTATGCCACCGACACCTGGCAGTCTCTCAACGCCGTTGAGGTTGCCCCCGGTGCCAATGTCACTACGCCCAGCGACCTTGCCGAGTACATCAAGAACAACATTATTCAGTCCCTGATGCATCCGTGCTGCACTGCTGCTATGCTTCCTCGCGAGAAGGGTGGTGTCGTCAACTCGAAGCTTGCCGTCTACGGTATCCCCGGCCTCCGTGTTGCCGACTGCTCCATCATTCCTACCCTACCAGCTGCTCACACCACCACCACCGCCTACGCTATTGGCGAGAAGGTACGCTATTGCCCATTCAAATCCCCTCTTGCTTTTGGACGTGGGTAAATCATCATTGCTAACGAGGGTTTTTCTTAGGCTGCTGATATCATCATCAAGCGCTGGAAGAAGGACTGCAAGGCCTAATGATCTATCATCACGTATAATGGACGATCATTAGTGGATATGGAAGGGTTAAACCTAGTGGAGTGTTTTTTCTATTGGTGAATAGGTGATGACCATTGACGATTAAGCTCATTTTATAATAATATATGTAGAGTTTATCTACGCACATCTTTCTCTTCTACTTCGTAACGTTCCCGAGAGTGGCATGTCTCTAGCTTCGTGGCGATACACCTAGCATGCTCTAAAGGCCACATAGGTCATACTTAGCACGGTTAGGATATCTCCGTTAGCGTTGTCAACCAGGTTGAAGAGGTCGGCAATCGTCGTGGAGATAACCATTGTGACGACAGACCATTCGGTGTAAGGTCGAGCCCTTCGGCAGCGGCCCCTGGTTAACATAGGACCCCCTACATAGTTCTACATAGTTGGCGACGCGGGCTCGGGACTTGGCCATGGCGGTGGACGTGTTCCATCTTGCCGAGTCTAGATATATTACTTGAGAAAGCTGGCACGGTGGATAAAAGTAATAGACGTTGAGGTGGCCTGACTTTACCCGGCAACCTAAAACCCCCGTTTTCGCTTCTGCCTCGCGCCTCTTCAGGTTGAGCTTGTGATGGAAGACCAAGGGGATAAAGGGGCTGTCCCGCCACATTCCAAACTCGATCTTCCCTTCCCATTGTAGTTATTCCTTGCCTTTGCATGTGCTTCAACTTTCAACGACGCCAGGTAGAGAGATAGCAGTGAGGAAGGCGAAAGATGAAGATGCTTGTCACCGTCGCGGCATCATCTCGTACCATTAAAAGAGTTTATACCCATAGAACTGAGGTTGATGATCCACAACTGGACAACTGCACAACTAGTTGTACGGCGGTAAATGGCCAGAAATGGGCCTAACACAGCTCAAATTTGAGAGAGCTGCAAGAGCTGGACATAAGGGCACGCCAAGAACGCTCATGCAGGCTGGCCGTGATGTAGTAGTGTAAGTGGACAATGCGGTTTCGGAACATTGACAGATGAAATATGAGGTTCGGAGCAGTTAGATGCCGGATCTCGGGTGCGGACATTCATATACTCCGACAAATGCTTGCCAATGCATTTATAGAACCTCGTTCGGCAGGCGAGGAAGGATAGGTCCGCCCAACTTTCCAACTACGACCTCCCTTGCGGAAACCAACTCCTCCTTCGCTCATCGACAACCACTGCCTATTAGTCCGACAAGATGGTCAATATTGCCATTGCTGGAGGCTCATGCAGCATTGGCGGCGCTATTGCAGCTGCGCTCGAGGCGGATGGTTCACATAAATATGTCATCTTGAGCCGCACGAAGAGCGACGATCCGAAGGTCGTTTCGGTAGACTACTCGGACGTTGAAAATTTGGCGGCAGCGCTTGACGCACATGAAATTCACACCGTCATCTCCGCCCTTTCTCTTCAGAGTGAGGCGAGTGGACGGGCCCAGATGAATCTCATCGAGGCTGCTACACGGTCACACCACGCGAAGCGATTCATGCCGAGTGAATTCGGCGCAGGTTATACGCAAAAGTACGTATTTCTCATAAAACACGGCCATTGCGGCGTTAGATTCTCACAAACTTGGCAGATTTTTAAAAGGTCTTCCACTATATGCTTGGAAACTGAAAGCTGCCAACCTCCTCGAGGAGTCAAATCTCGAGTATACGCGCATTTCGAATGGTATCTTCCTCGATTACTGGTTTGCGCAACACATCAAATCTGCCTTTGAGGTCAACGTGCCCACCTGGGTTGACGTCGAGAACAACTTTGCCGTTATTCCTGGGGATGGCAATGCCCCATTGGTCGTGACGCACTCTCGAGATACTGCGCGATTGGTGGTAGCCGTTCTTGGCCTACCTCGTTGGGAGAAGCAATACTTCCTCGTCGGAGACCGCCTGACGATAAACGACTTTGTTCGCCTCGCTGAGGAGGTTAAGGGTGTCGAATTCGAAAAGCAAACTAACGATGCTGCGAATCTGGCTCAAGGGGCTTGCACGGTGGTTCCCGCGGCACGAGGACTACTTCAGGCGTTAGGAGATCAAGATAAATTGTCCCTTTTGCGGACGCTTGCATTTGTTGGAAGTTTAATTGTTGATGGGGACATGGACTTGCCGGCGGAGCCAAACCTCAACAAGGTGTTTCCAGATCTCAAGACGCTCACCGTCCGAGAAGCGCTGGAAATTTCCTTTGGAAAAGGGGCCCATTGATAGAACTCTACCCTGGGTATAGCTAATGCTGAGTGCGACTACCAATCATGGGCTTTTGATAAGAGTTGGGAGGTGTCAGTCTGGCATAGATAGAATCATTCTCGTCTGGGTAGCTCAGTTCTCTCCTGTTCAAATAGCTATTGGACCGACCTATGTGGTTTCATTTAACGAATAAAATGAAATTATAGCGATTTTATCAAAGCCGCGAGCTAGTTCCAGCTCAACGAAAACTGGGACTGAAACGATTCAAATCGGGCACCATACTACAAAGACTTAATCGAAAAGGAATAATTTCCTTCCCTTGTCCGCTTTTTGTCTCAGTTATCACTCATATATATACTGAGGCTTATAGAGAGGGGAGGGAGGGAGGCTGTACCTGAGGCTGTACCTGAGGCTACGAAAGTAGTTCGGTTCCGACCAAGTACGACAACAAACAGGCACTTTGCACTTTCAACTACTGGTTTCTCTCTAAACCTAAGGAACATGTTCCAGCGGATGCGGAAAATGTCCAGCGAACAAAGAACATCTACCAGACTCGTAAGTAATCCCAAATTACAGAAGTCTGGCCCAGGTCAACCCCGCTCAGTTCCTCCCTTGCTGGGGCTGAGCATTGGGATGATGACCAGGAAGATGGCCAAGGCGAATAGCAATAGCAACGAAAGAATATAAACCGTGGCGTGCGGCTACCTTCAGCATCCCCCGGAGACATCATTGATGCTTACGGCCTCTATGATTGCGGACGGTGTGGATATTGATGGGTGAAGTTGGGTATTGAGCGTGGGCTTCGGTAGTAGTGGCGCATCTAGCTAATAGAGGACACGGAGGTACGGAGGTAGGTCTGCCTGTCTCACTGTACGTGTAATGGGGTGTGGGAAGACCGGCAGAGCTAAGTGCCAGGTGTACTCATGACCGTCTTCGTTCGAAATGTGTGCGGTCCGGAATCCTTTGGGTCCCTATGTTTGAGCTGACGACACCGAGCCCACCTTACCTCAAACCGCAAGTCCTTCCCTTCACCAACCAGGCCAACAATCTCCCCCTCCGCGCCTTCACCGGCTACGAAGAAAGACCCCTACTCCTGCTCCACTTCCTTTCGTATTACTTTACGCATCTGGACGCCGCTCCTGAACTGGAGGAAGTCGCAAAACCTACATGTCTCTGGGGGTCCACAGTCATTCCTCGTTGAATAGCTCACCAAGAGACATCTTGAGTTTTATTTTCTTCCCTGAGTTACCGAGGATGGTTGTGCTGGCGATTATAAAGGGGCTAAGGCCAGTTCGGCAGGTCTCAGCGTGCAAATGAATCTCCGAACAATGCACAAGGTGATGATTCCTTGAGAAAGGAAGTAGAAATTTCCGGGTCTAACGCAGATGTACTTGTATACAGACTCATGCTAACTCTCCCACTGAAAATTCAGGGGTTTTAGATGAAAGGATGGGGTAGGTTATGCCGCCTGTATCATTTGATCCGATCTTAAAGATTGGGCATGACGCGCTCTTGGGGGGGGGGAAACGAGCTGAATGTTCTAAAACCGCTGCGAATAAGGGATGGGACGGTAAGGGAGGACAACTCAAGGCAAGGCAGAGCGGTGGTCATAGGGTCTCAGTGACGTGCGCAACGTCATGGCTAAACCGTGCAATGAGCTAAGTTTTGGAAAAGGGACGGAATCACTGGTGACTCATGAGTTCTTTACAGGATGCTAAGCCTCGTCCCAGGTCCCATGGGTTGGGCGTCCAGAATCATATCAAGTTCCAGTCTGCGTTCTGCAGCTCCGGCGAGGCAAGGGTGAAGATCGCCTCTGTGTAGGCTGCACTGAGCACTGGTCTCGAGACCGCAACAGCAGGACCGAAGGAGACAAGACACGACACTGAATGGAACCCGAATGGCTGGCTCACCAACACATGCATGTGCGAGGGGTGGGGGAGCATAATACAGTATACCTTAGTACCACGGGTCCCAATACCGGCAGGTGGCACATAGTCTGGCCTGCACATACATGAGTCAAGGAGAGGGCGGTGTCTCGTCTCTGGAAGATATTTCCGGCTCTGCGCAAAAAGTATTTGTCAACACTTTGCATGGAGATGAGATGCATGTTGTCTAGCTGCAGCTAGCTTCCCTCAACTTGCCAACATAACTCTTGCCGACTCATCGCGGGTAATTTCGTTTTATGCAGGGCACTGATATCCAAATCTCACTGAACCATACTTGTAGGTTCCAACTAAGAACAATCCAATATCGGAGCCTTCCTTCGGAACCTATGTGATTCTGCACCCACTGTTGATGCGAGCAGTCTTTTCCTAGATCTTGTTTCAGCTACTGGATATCCTTCCAGATGAAAAGGAGAAAGGTGGCAACCTATTCTCTATTGTGGTGGCTAAAAAAGTAAAATTGCCCTCTCCTACACTGGCGAAGTGGCAAGGCGGGTCTAAAGGCGTTCTGCCACAGTTACACCAGCAGAATGATGGAATAAAAAGTAATATAAATCATAGCGAGACAGACACGGAAGGCACACAACCAAACCCGGTCAAGGGCAAGGATAGCGCAGTCGGGTTCAAGAAACCACAATGGAGTCCGACACAGTCCCAGCCCTCGGGCCCGGACTGGCTCCCTTGCAGATATTAGTGGTTTCTGACATGGATGAACAACATCCCATGACCGAGGCTTGTGGGCAGAGGTTGCAACCCGCCTGGCGTCAAAGCACGACATTGGAAAACACACGTGGCATGTTAGCTGAACCGAAGTTACACTTTGTCTCATCTAATCTAGTTTAGGAGCTTGGTGACGCTATCACTACTTTTGCACCCCTTGGGAATTAGACCACGTTCTGCTGTAATGTGCACTATGATCATGATCGGTGGACAACAGCCGAGCCTCAAGAGTGAGGCACTGTAAAGGAAACATCGGTAAATGAGAATAATATCTCGTAGTCCAACGTGAAGTCGCGGAACGAAGAAACAAATGACGTCTCCCAATTCCCTCATGTTAAGATTGCACAAAGAGTAATACTTCGTAGGAAGCTAGACCGGTCAAGGCATCCTGACCCGCATCCCTGTCCCTGCCCCTGTGCCGTCCCTCACCCGAGCGCTGTGTTGGGGCCAGCCTAGAAGGACATCTTCTTCGATTTAATGAATGTCCATTGCCCTCCGCTTCGGAATGCGACAGTTGAGCATGTAGTTTGCGGCTTCCCGACGATATGTTTCCGGCCCAGCTTCCCCGGTTAAGGGAACTCGATACGGATAGGATTGTCGTAGAAGCGGTGAGGATTTGAGGGAGATGATGTCAAATCAATGTCTCATGCGAGAAGTTGGCGTCTGCACGTTTGTGTGGCAAAAGCAATAAGAAGCAGGGGAAAAAGGAAATAGCACGAGAGAGCGGACGAATCGAGTGAGCAGAAGGCAAAGAGACTGCATCGAACACTCAATTTGCGTTGGGACAGACGTCCGCTCGTGCATTGAGACCAGATCAATCAACCCTGTACGTGCGTGTCCGTGTGCGTGCGTGTCTCTGTGCGTGCCATGCAGTAGTCGGTGTTGAACACACTGAAGGCAGCCAGCTACCAAACCGCAGTGCTCTTGGCTCTCTCTTTTCAGTGGATGATTTAGGAGGATGCCATCACGAGCTACTGTAATTCTCGGTGGCTGGGGCACAGCGCCAGACCGACGAAATCAGTTACCATACTCAATTTCGGAGGCAGAGGCGGCTGTCACAGCCAGGCGCTGCATCCAGCTGACTGAATCCTGAGTAAGAGACGGTCTACCCACTCCAGTGACAGTCCTAGACTCTCCTCACGGGAGCCTACATCAAATCACACATGTGGCCATTTCAACCGGTCAGAACTTGCAGCGACGGCAGAAGAGAGGGCTCGCGTGCCCCTGCCAGAAGCGGATGAGGCTTCGCAATACACTACGACTACAATACCCCACTGATGCACACCACGACAAACAAGTACGAACCCAGAACGCCGGGTCCGTCGTCCCGTCCGTCGATCCTATGAAGTAAGCTCAATCGCCGATGCAGGATGAGCCAGCGGCTGTTCTTGGGACCCAGAAGCGATCTGCAGATGCACTTGTTGTTCCCCCCAAAGTGAACAGGGGGCTGAGGCTCAACAGTTAGATTTTGTCGGCGACATCGATCTTATTGGACCTGCTCTTTGAAATGTCCCCCAGTCTTTTTCTTTTCTTTTCCACGACTCGTCTTAGACTCTAGAAACAGGCCCGCTTTCGTGTCTGAAAGAACAAGAGACACGTGTTATGCGCCACCTTGGAGAAATTCGAGGTGTGCCTCGTCCAGTTGAGTCAATCAACGACAAGCATGCATTCCATAGAATTGATACACGTCGGCGGTCTAGCGAAGGGTGGATCTAAATCTAAGTGAAGTCGAGATCGAAATGAAGCCAAATGGACAAGAATTGTTAATCGGGTCGAGATGAGATGTGCAGAAGAGAGCAGAATAAACGGCCAAACTTCCAACCCAATGAAGCCGAACCCAGAGTAGGATGGAAGAGGTGGAAATGGAAATGGAAAAAAAGAAAAAGGCCGTCACAATATTCCAGAAGAAAGAAAAAAAAAATTGCCCAAGAAATACAAGTTTATAAACCCAATTGACCCTACGACTAAATTCCCAGTCCCGAAATGCCCTGTCCGATGGTTCCCCCATAGCCTCCCAGATTCATAAGACATAAAAATATATTTCAAACCCAGCCGAAAGAAAGGAAGAGAAAAAAAAGAATAAGATAAACAGGTGAAAAAGAGATCCGGGCAGCCACGGTCATCGGGAGTTCATCGGTGACGACAGTGGCACCTCT
>JUDQ01000104.1:0-63650 GCA_000812075.1 Scedosporium aurantiacum
TTTTTTTTTCCCTCTTTCTTCAACCTACATGCGTAGGTTCTAAAGGATTTAAATGGTTTGCTAACTTGGGTTTCGCCTGGCTCCAAGACTCCAATGGCGGTAGAATTAGCCCCACCCTTGCCCAACAGACAATGTCGAACCCTCCTCCTCTCCTTCGGCTGGCAACTTCGCCTCATGATCAAAATCTCCTTGCCACTTTTGCTCAGGATTCAAATGTTATCCGCATTCTTGACGTACGGCAGCCCGGCCAGGCCCTCCTCGAACTTCGCGGTCACGGCGGGTCTGTAAATTGTGTGGAATGGTCCCCTCACCGACGAGGAATGTTGGCTTCTGGAGCGGACGACTGCCAAGTTCTCATCTGGGATCTGATGAATTCGGCTCCTCCGTCAGCGATCAACGGAAGTGGTCAACAAGAGAACCACCGGAATCCTACTGCCAGCTGGCAATGCGACTATGAGGTTGGGAACCTGGGATGGGTTCCCAGGTTGCCTGGACATGACTCTGGGGAGTGGATTGGGGTAGGCGCTGGTCGTGGTGTCTGGGGTGTTCGGCTATCATGATTCCCGACATCATTATAGAGTATCCAAAAACACGATGAAGAGAACTCGGTTGTGATGCAAGGATTTAGTCGATAACCTGTGCTTTCCCCGTCATCGGAGTCGTTACTTTGCGCACCATCTCATTTCTCATGCTCGTCGAACTGAGAACTCGGGAATCACGGGATGGTGAATGGGTTTCTTAGGGGTAAAGGCCGTGCTGACAGTTCGCACATTGAGAGATGATCATCATCGAAATTTCCCTCTAATCAGCTCGACCGTATCACTACCGGCGTCGTTGCCACCCAGTCTGGTTGTTCATAAAACCCCCGCCAACGGACAGGGCGGGCAGGGCTACTCCATATGAACTCCAGATGCCGCCTCGCTTTCTCGCTCCTGGAGCACAGTCCCCGATTCCGATCCTCATCAGCGGTTTGATTGGAAGGATGAATATTCCGCCAGAGGATATATAGAAATGGCTGGACTATGGCTTGACTTCTAGTCTGCCTGAATGAGGACAAAAAGTAGTAGAAACATTTATTGTGTATCGATGATTAGATATATCTATTAGCTAGGTGCTGTATAGCTCGCTGATGAGAGATGCTAGGTGACAGCTTCGCGCAGGAAATTGTTTTTAAAAAGTTGGTAACTTAGCACCCAGCTCCCATATTTAAGCTCATTCCATCCATCAAGCCTTCTCCATTGTCAAATGTCTGGCCTGTCGACTGGGGACTCGAAATATCAGGATTGGTCTGACAGGCATGAGTCAAGCCTTCTCAATGTCGAATTCCACCAAGTGACATTCCCACTAATTAGTAATCATCTGGACGTCCTCAGTACATAGAACAGTGTTACATGACTTACAAATAATACTGTATACCGAGGTACTAATATTCAAAGTTTCGCGGCTTGGCTTAGGTAACTCCAGGGTCCTTGCAACAATGAAGTGTGAGATACTTCATATTCTTGGTGTAGTCTTGGTCCCTTGTTCCGAGCTTTTTCCAGCATCATCAATAAGCTCCAGCCAACGACTCGACAAGGAACAAGTCTCCAAAAAGGCGACCCTTCAGGGCTTGTCTCCTCTCAAAACACCAACAACAATCATTCATTCCCTTTCTATTCGGTTGTAATCACGCGAGGCTCCCAGTTTCGGTTTTCTTCACTCTATTTTGACATCCTCAGGCGACTTTGGTTCTCCTACACCACTATTCCCTTTTTTCGTCCTTTCCGCCACTGTCAACCGAGCACATTCCAGAACAAACCCACCCCCATTGCTGTTGAAGCAAAAAGCCAAAATGGCTCCATCCGAACGACGTCCCTTCGACGATGATTCTGAAGATGAGGAGGATTTCAATCCAGCGCCTGCCGACCTGTCTGACGACGAAGACAACGCCGATGACCAGCTTCAGCGGGAAGCCCGAGACAGCAGCCCTGCGCCTGGCCATCAGGGAGATGACGATGACGATGACGATGAAGGTCGCAGTTTGAATGCGAAAGCTTCTTCGGACCATGAAGTTTCCGAAGATGACGATGAATCACCGAGGCGCAAATCTCACCATAACGACGTCGAAGAAGACGATGATTTGGACGAGCAGGAGGGTCGAGCTGATGACGATGAAGAGGAAGAAGAAGACGAGGATGAGGAGGATGATGATGAAGAAGATGTTCACCAGGTAAGTCTACTACATGGTCATCTATGATCAATTTCACACACCTACTGACGCGCTTTCCATCACTAGGGCCATCGCCGGAAGCGACGCCGAGAGAGGCGCAATGTATTCCTCGATATCGAAGCCGAAGTTGATGACGAGGACGAGGCCGAGGATGAGGAACGAGATGTTGAGGAGATAGAAGATTTCATCGATCATTCCCATCCAGATGATCTAGTCGACACCGAGCGTCTGAACGACACGAAACGTCATCGTGAACTTGATCGCCGTCGAGAAGTCGAGGCGGGTCTGGATGCAGAGAAGCAAGCCGAAATTTTGAGACAAAGATACGGAAATCGCCGACCTACGCGCGGTCCCGGAGACTCGACAGTTATCCCCAAACGTCTCCTCTTGCCAAGTGTAGATGACCCCAAGATCTGGGCAGTGAAGGCCAGAGAGGGCAAGGAGCGCGAGGCGATTTTAGCCATCACCAAGAGAATTGAGGACAGACTCGGAACGAAGAATGAATTGCTCATTACCTCGGCTTTTGAGCGCGGTGGACCTCAGTCAGTCATGAAGGGATACATCTATGTCGAAGCTCAACGCCAGGCGGATGTTCTGACGGCTCTAGATGGTATCCTCAATGTCTACCCACGCAGCAAGATGGAGCTTGTGGAGATTAAGGACATGCCTGACCTGCTTCGGGTCACAAAAACCCCAACCCTAGAGCCCGGTGCTTGGGTCCGTTTGCGTCGTCCCCTGAAGCACGCCGGCGATCTTGCCCAAGTCCTGGACGTCACCGAAAATGGATTGGAGGCTCGTGTTCGATTTATCCCCCGCCTTGATTACGGAGTTCGCGACGAATCCATGTCCAATGTCGGCGCCGACGGCAAGAGAAAACGCCCGGTTGGGCCCGGTCCTCGCCCTCCGCAGCGTCTTTTCAGCGAGATGGAGGCACGAAAGCGCCATCCCCGCAACGTGGCCGGAGACAAGAACATGTTCACGTATATGGGTGAAGAGTTTGAGAATGGATTTCAAGTCAAGGACATTAGGATTCAACAACTTATCGTCACAGACGTCAACCCGACCCTCGAAGAAGTTACCAAGTTCGCGTCGGGTGCGGAGGATGGTACGGAGAATCTTGACCTCAAGGCCCTAGCTGCCAGCCTCAAAGACTCCAATGCCCTAGTTACCTACCTACCGGGAGATGTCATTGAAGTTTACGAAGGTGAACAGAAAGGTGTCGTTGGTAGGGCGACGAACGTGCAAGGTGACATTGTCACCTTGCAAGTCATGGAAGGAGAATTGAGAGGCCAGACCATCGATGTTCCTGCAAAGGGTCTTAGGAAACGCTTCAAGGTTGGTGATCACGTCAAGGTCATTGGCGGAAGCCGATACCAGGACGAAGTTGGTATGGTTGTCAAGATTTCCGAGGATCGAGTCACCCTAGTTATCGACCAGTCCAGCACCGAGATCACGGTATTTAGCAGGGACCTCAGAGAAGCAGACGATAGCGGAGGACAGGGTTCCCTGGGCCAGTACGAGCTCTTTGACCTCGTTCAACTTGACAACACAACCGTCGGTTGCGTTGTGAAGATTGACCGCGAGTCTTTGGTGGTCCTGGACCAAAACAGCGATCGCCGGCAGTTGATGCCATCCCAAATCGCCAACAAGTTCCCGCCCAAGAAGAATGCTGTCGCCGCTGACCGAAGCGGGTCGGAGATCCGCGTGGGGGATGTCGTCCGCGAATATGGAAACCAACAGCGCCGCGGAAAGATTCTTCATATTCATCATGGATTCGTGTTCCTCCATAGTCACGAACAAAACGAGAATGCCGGCGTGTTTGTTCTACGCGCGGCCAACGTCAACACGGTGGCTGCCAAGGGTGGCAGAGTCAACGCCACTTCGGGCCCAGACTTGAGCGTTATGAATCCGGCCTTAAAGCGGAACAACCAGAACGGGGGTCCGGACGGAAAAATGGGGCCTCCACCAGCGCCCAAGGTTCTCGGACGTGACAAGGCTATCGGTCAGACGGTCATCATTCGACGAGGAGGCTACAAGGGTCTGTTGGGCATTGTCAAGGATACCACGGACACAACGGCGCGTGTTGAGCTTCACACGAAGAGCAAGACGGTCACGGTTCCTAAGGATCATCTAAGTTTCAAGGATAAACACACGGGAGACCGAATCGACATCAACACCCGGGGCCGTGGACCTCCAATGGGCAGCAGTGGTGGTTACGGTGGGGGTGCCGGCAGAAACCCTGATTGGCAAACAGGTTCACGCACTCCAGCAATGTCAAGTGGATCAGATAGAACACCTGCATGGGGCAGTCGAAGTAAGTTGATCAGTATTCGCACTATTGTGGGCGTTCCGGACTGCTAACAAACTAATTTTCAGCACCACTACATAATGGCGGACGCACTCCCGCATGGAGGTCGGGCAATGACTACTCTGGTAGTCGAACTCCTGCATGGCAAGATGGGTCGCGGACTGTTAACCCCTACGACGGAAGTCGGACTGCGTATGGCTCCGGTTCGCGAACACCTGCCTGGCAGTCAGGCGGTAGAACGCCGGCGCCGGATAGCTATGGTCACGGATCGAGAACCCCTGCAGCCTACGCCGGTGATAGTTGGTCTGGGTCGAAAACGCCAGGCTACGGCGTTTCTGCGGCGACTCCCGGAGCTAGTGGGGCCGACTCTTGGGGATATACACCTGGAGCGAGTGGATCATCGAACGCATTTGACGCCCCTACCCCAGGTGCAATGCTAGGAGCGCCGACTCCTGCCGCGCTCAATGCGCCTACTCCGGGAGCCTACTCCGCACCAACCCCGGCGGCGATGAGCGCGCCCACCCCTGGTGCTGGCTGGTCAAGCGGTTGGGCCGACTCTGCGCCCACGCCAGCCGCTGGCGCACCGACCCCTGGTGCTAGTGCCTACTACGGCGCGCCCACCCCCGGTGTTTTTGGTGGTGCTGCAGAGACTCCTGCAGCGGGTGGGTACGATGATGACGACTGAAGAAGAGTTGGATGGAAGGGCGGGATTGCAGCTACATGGAGTTTTGGTCGGAAAGGCTTTGATATATTGCTTCGAAAATAACGAAATCCTCGCGTTTCTTTCTTAGCCTACTCTTTCTTTACCTAGTTTTCACAAGGGTCAGTGGGGGGAGTTGTACATTACCTAAAAGGAGGAGGTGTAAATTATTTCTCAAAGACGATAAAACTAATGGCTTGGTACTGCATGGCCCAACTCTAGAGCGAGGTTGACGCCATCAGCCAGGTTACCTATAGATAGTTCAGGGCGGTCATGAAGATGAGAGGCTCTAGTTGCCCGACCAAAGGAAAATAAAGGCATTGAAAATTGCAAACTTGTTCCTTCATTGCGTGTCATGGTGGGCCAAGGTCTAAAAGACTGCAGACCATTCCCTGTTTCCATCAAAACTTATCTCTTGTTGTTTTTCTCCTTAAACGCACTCGACAGTCAGGGGTTAGTCAGGTAAGCCAAGTCTAATGTTACCGCCGCCTCCTTTATGAAACACCTGCAAAGGGAAGACGTAAACTTTCGGCTAGGATCGTTCTATGAGTTGATCCTCATGCTTGTTCTGAATTTAGGAGCCATGTTTCTTGGAGGAAACCGCCACTTTGAGAGAGGTACTTCGTACTTCGTTCTTCGGCTTTAATGCCCGAAAATCCACTCTTTCCATCAACGAATCATGGACACTCTCTGGATACCTGGACAATGACATGTGATTGGACCAGGGCACCGATGTCTTGCTGAACACTGACTAATGCCTCATCTGTCAGCAATCTGGTCACGTGAACACAACAAAATTTCGGGCATACGCTTTGTCCACCGGTACCCCATAATTCATGTGAGTACCGATCAAGCTAAGGTGGTACTTTTAGGATGTCTTTCCATAAGGCTTTGCCCGGCCTTTAAGGCTAGGCCTCTTGGTACCTAAAGTACTGCCCCTGCTCTAGGCTAGAAAGTATTAGAAACTCTAACCTCCCAACGCGGTAAGTCCCGGTATCAGGAATGTCCCTTGCCATGTATTGGTTCGACTGGACCTGAACTTTTCCATTGCTGACAACTCAATTCTCTCAACTTGTTCCCCTAATCTAAGGGCTCTTCCTCTTCCCTCTTCCTCTTCGCCCATCCAAACCTATCCCATTGCATTTTCCTTCGAAACCACTTTTAACGACCAACGGACTTATCACTCGCGAACTTAAACAGACACCAGCCGCGCGTTCTATGATGATTCCTAGCACCGTCGCCCGCAGGGCGATACGGCCAGTCGCGCACTCGCATCTGTGCGTTGCCCGAACCGTCCGGCCGCTTCCTCGCCGCCTCCCTCGACAGATCCCCGCCATCGCCCTTTTACTTCCAATCCGGCAGATATCTACCGAACCTCACCACCCTGGTGGCCCTCCCGTCGGCCCCCCTCCTGGTTTCAACGCGGAGGAAGCGAAGAAGCCGCTACCCCCGGAGAAGCCGGCGCCGAGGAAGGACACGGCTGCGAATGATTCCGTGGCCGCTGCTAAGGATGTGGGAGGTCAAAAGTCGCAGCCAAGCGCGGTAGCTCCCCAGAACAAAGGAAATAAGCCAGCTGCAGCGGAGATTGCGGTTGCGAAGACCGAATCTGCCGCGGTGAAGGAGGGGCAGAAGGAGCAGAAGGAGCAGAAGGAGCAGAAGGAGCAGAAGAAGCTCACTCTCATGCAGAAGGTCAAGAAGGAGGCGCAGCATTATTGGGATGGGACCAAGCTTCTAGCCGCCGAAGTCAAGATCAGCACAAGGCTCGCCATCAAGATGGCGGCGGGTTACGAGCTCAGTCGGCGTGAGAACCGGCAACTCCAACGCACCGTGCAAGACCTTGCTCGTATTGTGCCGTTCTCTGTCTTCATCATTGTCCCATTTGCGGAGCTCTTACTCCCCGTTGCCCTCAAGCTGTTTCCCAATCTTCTCCCCAGCACCTACGAAGGTCAGAAGTCCAAGGAGGCCAAGGCCACCATGCTCAGGGCTACCCGGAACGACGTCAGCAAGTTCCTGCGAACCACACTTAAGGAGACTGGTTTACCAGTGACTTCTGCTGCGACACAGAGGGAAGAGTTTACCACCTTTTTCCGGAAGGTCAGAACTACGGGGGAGCAGCCAACGGCGGAGGATGTGATTAGGGTGTGCCAGATTTTCAAAGACGACGTGACTCTCGATAACCTTTCCCGACCACAACTTTACTCCATGTGCCGGTACCTCAACCTGAGCACATTCGGCAACGATACGATGTTGCGGTACCAGGTCCGCCACCGCATGCGCCAGATCAAGCGGGATGACCGGACTATTTCTTTCGAGGGCGTTGACAGCCTCAATGTCGCCGAGCTCCAGGCAGCATGTGCGAGCAGAGGCATTCGAACTTTCAGTGTCTCGCCCGCTCAGATGAGGAAGGATCTTCAAACCTGGCTGGATCTCCGGCTGAGGGACAAAGTGCCTTCGACGATTCTGGTCCTGAGCAACGCCTACATGTACTCTGCCGAGGTAACGGACCAAATTGACGCCCTCATCGGAGTTTTGTCGTCGATTCCCGAGGAGCTCTTCCACGAGATCGAACTCGAGGTGCACAATGCCGAGGGCGCGGCGACGAACAAGCAGCGTCTTGAGGTGCTGAAGGAGCAGCAGGAGCTCATCAACGAGGAGAACGAGCAGAACGAGGAGAGCGAGAATGTGGGCTTAGCTACTCCTAGGGACGTGGATAGCATCGACGATAAGGACGAGAGGCACTTGCACGCCGAGGCTGAGGCGGAGAAGATCGATCTCGATGATTCCGAAGCTCCCAAGATTGTTGCGGGAGAAGTTGAGGCGACCAAGGCGTCTAAGGAGTCCAAGGAGTCTGAGAAATAAGAGTGATTCTCGTTCTTTCGAGGAGTTCTTGATTGTCTCGGCTAGTTGTTTCTGTTTAAACTCACACCTACCCTTTTCCTCCCTTGTCTTTTTGGAACTTTTTTTTTTTGGCTTGCTTCGGCAGTAAAACCCACTTTCCCTCCTCTGCCTTCACTGCCTTCCATCCTATTGGCACTCGCCATTCATTCACCTTTTTTCTTTTGTGTCGACAATGTCCTAGAGCAAGCCCGGAACAGGATTGTGTGTTTGCTGGGAGGGTTTACACCCAATATCTAGGACCCAATGTCCTTCTTGTTACAACATGGTTACAAAAATCAAGAAAAAAAATGAGAATTAAAGATAGACGCGGGAATTCTTTTTTGAGAGTTGGGGTATAGGTTGGCGCTTCATGTTTTGTTTTACAATCAAGTTTGCATAGATTGTGGGACTACCCCAAGGAAGGAGGATGGATTGGTGAGAAATGGTGGATGGGATTGAAATATTCCAAACAGTTTTGGGGGATGGGAAGCTTTTTCTTTTTTCTTCTTTTTTTCCCCTCATGAGATGTAAATAGTACCATCACCAAGACTGTGAACATAAAAAAAAGATATGTTAAATACAAGCGGTAAAATATCCATCATGAATATCGTTGATGATCTTATCCAAGTGGCAAGCCCAGACGAGCTCTCACCTCTCACAGCGCTTATGAAGCCTCGACATTGAAATCTCATTCGACCGGCTGGCGGGATTCTGGATTCCTCGGAAAACACGCACTGGACAGCCGGCGAGCCTCGGAACGCTTGCTTGCGCGTTCTGCGCTAACTCAAAGCGTTGTGCTGAGCACACTGTAGCCTCCTGTAGTCTGGGGATTGCGGGCCTGGTTGTAGCGAGAAAACAGCACCCCAGCGGCCCTTAGTGGGGAAATTATGGGTTTAGTCTAGGGGGGATTGGCGCCTGTCAACCAGCAAGTGACAATCGATGTTGAACAAAATATGTACCTCGTCTGCAAACGAAAGGCAAAAATGTACATAGCCGATACTTTGATTGAAGCTCGCTCGGCACGTTACAAGGCAATTCCTCAAGCTATAAGGTGATTCCCCTCTTTCCCCTCCTAGAGGCAATCCCACTCTCCATAAATAGCACTGCTGAAATGCTCATTCGGTCTCACTCTCACTTCTTGACATGAATCATTCTCTGTGCGGTTTCTCAATTTCAGTTACGCCTATGAGCTGAAGTCGGAGTTCGTCAATCGTTTCTTGTTTTGGTACGCCACTTTTGTTGAGCTGGAGGGGCCTCACGGATAACTTCCTATCTCGCCCCCTTAAAATACTATCTTCTTACACGCCATCAATATTCATCGAGAGTCCGCGACCGGCGAGGATTCGCTCTCACTCTCGTACCGACCGGCTTCACGACGGCAAAGGCCTGGACGCGTGCCGTAACCGAAATCAGCTCATAGGGGTTTCTCTCCTTCGCGCCCGACTTCTTCACCCCTCTTCTTGTCTTTTTGCTGTAGTTTCTTTTTCAATTCCTCATTTTAGTAGGGCGGCCATCATTTATTTGGATAGGTTCCCGCAACAGGGCAGTTCGATCCTTACAGCCGTTCCGAGTTTGGCCGATATATAAGTCGAGGATGAGTCTCAGAAGGGCAGCGAGAGTAATTCTAGTTGGCGCGCCAGGTGTCGGAAAGGGAACGCAGTCAGAACGATTACTCAAACGATACACTCAACTCCAGTCCATAAGTTCGGGTGATTTGCTTCGCCAGAATGTCAAGAACAGGACGCCACTCGGTAAGAGGCTCTCTCTCACACACACACACAAACACAATCAATCCACTTAGTTACTAACATATCTACCCCTAGGCATCAAGGTCGAGAGCACCATGAAGGCCGGTGGCCTTGTCTCGGATGATTTAATTCTCAGATTAATTTCCAATGAGTTTTTCCAACGAGGCTGGCTGAAGGGTCAGGGCCCACCGCAGGTAATGACTTTCGCCTCCGCTGCTGGACAGGAGACTCTAGATGAGTCGCCAGCCAAGTCTGTTGTTGATTCGGTTATCAACTCGACGTTACAGTCCGGTGAGGGCCATGCACCGCCCCAGGTATCCGACAATCCCTCGGCGTCTTTCATCCTCGACGGCTTCCCGCGCACTGCGGCGCAAGCAGAGATGCTCGACAAGATCATCCCCATCAACCTCGTCGTCTCCATAACAACCCCCTTCGATGTTATCCTAGAGAGGATTACGGGCCGCTGGGTACACGAGCCCTCCGGTCGAGTCTACAACACAAGCTTCAACGCGCCTCGCGTGCCGGGCATCGACGACGTTACGGGCGAGCCTCTCACCCAGCGCCCGGATGACTCCGAGGAAGTCTACCGCGCTAGGTTCGCCAAGTTCGAGGAGACGAATAGGCCTCTGCTAGACCACTATGCCAATAAGGGCTTACTCTGGGAGGCTAGCGGGCTTAGCAGCGACGAGATTACGCCCAAGATCTTCCAGCACTTTGAGAAGATGTTTGGCAACTAAGGTTTTTATACCCGGTACATGTATAGTACGTGTACAATGCATTGTTTCTTGGCCACTCTCGGATCAACACAAATTCTATCACATGCGTCGGGTTGGTTTGACTGCTCAGGAGAGATGCCGCACGAAAGTGTCTAACAGCGTCTAGCTTTGCTGATGCCACCGCTTTATCATTTGTTTTCCTATTGGATTTTCGCTTCCAGGAATATATATAGTTCAATTTACGTCTAGAATATATATCACGCCAGCCCAACCCACGATGCCTTTTTTTTCTCATTGGCCTGGGCCAGTACTCGTATCAACCTCTCCTGCTTCGAGTGAGACCCGACCACAACAGTTCATAGGGTCCGGTGTCTAATTAGAGTTCTCCTGTTGACTTCGGGACCTCTTTTGCGAATGTACAATGCAGTTTGCGGAATCGCCACTCCGTGTGGGAGGCAAAATCCAGTCCCATTTGAGGTTTTGATATTTGTTCTTATTTTGCGTTATTCAATTTTTAGAGGATGTTGTCTGTACCGAGGTAGGCGCAATTGTATTCCAATGCCAGTGACATTGATGGCTGATGTGCATGGCGCTCTTTCTTTCTCCACGTGCTTACCTTAGCATCGTTCCATTGAACCGTCCGATCAAGCAAGCACGACTTTGGTGCAGGGGCTGGTGGGTTAGGGAGGGAAGGTGGGACAGTGAAGGTGGGTGGGCAGGACCTACGTAATACAGCTCTCACAGTGTATCACCAGAACCTCAGCACCACTTCCAGTTCCCCCAAGCATTGACGAAAGCCGAAACCACTTTCGCCCCCCATCCTCATTCCACGTCGCTCCCCGAAACAGCGCTTTGAATCGCAACCTCGAAACTGCGTATCCATCACCCGTCTACTTCCCAAATCACTCAGCCAGGCGCATGTGACCGCACACGCCATGGCCGTGATTGACCAAGACACCTTCTCCAACGTCTCTTGGCAGAGCGATCATGGAGAGCCCGGCCCAGGGTCCAGCTCCAGAGCGGATGATGCCGTGGATAATCTGAACAACGGCATGGCGGCGGAGAGCAATCTTGGCCGAGACGAGCTTGGCGGACATGCACTGGGATCGGAGAAGCTTGAATGTACCGTCTCCTCGCCCATCAAAGAAAACGATGGGACCAAGGATGCATTTGTATCCTACTTGATAACTACACGAGTGAGTACCTCCTAGAGTCGATCCATGCTTGTCCACGTCTTGTCCCCTCCGTCAAGACGGGTGCTTGCATTGCTTTCCGGAGCTGCGAATAATTACAGAGCTGACCTTCCCTTCCTATCTACTAGTCGACATTCCCCTCATTCCAGAAACCGGTGACGACCGTTCGCCGCCGCTTTACGGATTTCGTTTTCTTGTACAAGTCCCTCAGCAAAGATTTCGTTGCCTGCGCCGTGCCTCCGATTCCCGATAAACAGCGAATGGAATATGTCCGCGGCGATCGCTTCGGTCCTGATTTTACCGCTCGCCGAGCCCATAGCCTCCAGCGCTTTTTGACAAGGCTATCCTCCCATCCTGTTCTTCGCCGCTCTTCTATTCTCCACAGATTTCTCGAAAGTCCAGAGTGGAATGCAACGATGCGCTCACGTTCTACGCGAGCTTCGACATCATCCGACCATGGCACCGGCGGTGTCTTTGACAATTTCGCCGATACATTCATCAACGCTTTTACCAAGGTGCACAAGCCGGATAAGAGATTCATCGAGGTCAAAGAGAAGAGCGATAAGTTGGAGGAGGATCTCTCGCACGTCGAAAAGGTCATGGCCCGGGTGATCCGCCGCGAGGCAGACCTCGAGACAGACCTCAAAGATCTCGCTGAGCAGTTCCAGAAGCTTATCAACCTCGAGCCTGGAGTTGAGGACCCGCTGCGAGCCTTTTCCAACTCGGTGGAGGACACTTCTGCCGGACTCAAGAAGCTCAAGGACATCACAGACCAAGATTACCTTGGCAGCCTCAGGGACATGCAGGCCTACAGCCAAGCACTCAAAAACCTCCTTAAAGCGCGCGAGCAGAAGCAGCTCGATTTCGAGCAGCTAACAGAATATCTCAATAAAAGCACCGTCGAAAGGGACTCTCTGCAGTCCGGTAGTCACTACTACGGTACGACTGGCGGTATCACTGCCGGAGCCAGCGGCTTCATCCGGTCCAAGATCGAGGACGTGCGCGGCGTCGACCATGAGCAAGCCAGGCGAGAGCGCCAACGTAAGCTGGAGCTTAGGATCGAGGAACTCACTCAGGAGGTCAAGGAGGCTAAGAACATGAGTGAAATGTTTGATGAGGAGGTTGTCCGTGAGGTGACTGACTTTGAACGCATCAAGAGGTGTGAGCTGAGGAAGGAGTTCGGAGCTCTAGCGGATGCTCATGTGGAGTTTTATGGGGAGTGTATTGATATATGGGAAAAGTATATTCGTGATATGGAGAAGGAGGGTGGTGTGCTGCCACCCTGAAATGCAATGGAATGGCTATAGTGAAGAGTGAAGAGTGAAGAGTGAAGAAGGGGGTTATGGTTGGAACTTTGTTACTTGTTTTTTTACTATTTCATTTCTCTCGTTCCATCCTTTCCATGGCGTTGTTGGTATTAACCTCTGGAGGCAGCTCATTCGTTTCTCACATTTGATTTTTTTTCTTCACCCGGCAGTTGGGGGTTTTCTATTAGGATGCACAGGGAATAAATAAAGTTTGATCAAAAGTAGACATGAAGTGGTCCATATCTTCATTCATGTTTGTGATGGCACAGGTGATGGGAATTTAAATTTCAAGATCTCACACGCCCCAAATCAGAAATGCAATAAAATGGGCCCGAAAATGATAAAACATACATGAATGGTACTCGGACCGACCCAAGTGTCAATACTCCCCATGTGTTAATCCAATAGACCTGCAATTGAATGGGTATTTCCCCAATACACATCAATTGATACATCGCTCGCTACCCATAGCCCTTGGGAGTCGTCGTCCCCTTCTCAACACACACACACACCGCAATGCCAACCACCCTTCGTGAAAGGTTCCCGTCCCAATGAACATTGGAACCAAATCGATGCGGCAGACGTCTGGTACTTTCGTCTGGGGAAATTTATGTTTATACAGTGTAGAGGGGAACGAAACAGAGGAGCCAAAGAAAACGAAAGAGAAAGCAAAGACAGGAAATGTTCTATACAACTATGCCGGAGCTGAAATGCAGCATAACATGTACTGGATAATAAACAGAAACCAACAAAGGTCAGCGCCATGCAAACGATCAAAAACCCCGTGCTCCCTTTTTAACGCCCGGGATCTAGTAGCCGGCTCTGCTGGGCTTGATTTTGATCCCTCCCATCATCGTCATCGTCGTCATCCCCAATGACGTGCTGAGCCGTCTCTCCATCTCCTTCGTCTGCATCAAGAGGCAGGCGCTCGGCGGAGCCGTCCCGGTATCCCACTTCGAAATCGCTATCATCGTCGCTACCGCCGGCGAAGGCGTCATAGAGTTCTCCTCCGCGCGTGCGACGTGTTTGCCCACCAGCGTAGGTTCCTTTCTCGCCACCTTCATAGCCGTCAGCATCCTCGGCAAGTGGCTCGAACTCGTATTCATTGCCCTGGTTGTTCCGCAGTTGCCTGCGACGAGCCAACCAAAGATAGATGCCGAGACCAATGCAGAAGGCGATGATGAGGGCAAGTGCGCCGTAGATCCAGATTTGGGCGCGCGACGACACGCCGAAACTTGGAAGCCAGGATACCCAGGACGACGACGTGGATTGAGCCGCTGTTCCGGTCTCTGTTGGCTTGCTACTGTCCGGACGCTGGGGTTCAGTATTCGTGACCTCGGGATCGGCGATGGCCGTCTTAGTAGGAAGGGCAACCGCCGTGGTGGAACCGACAGCGCTCGTAGTGCGGGTGCTGGCATGGTCGTCGTCATCAGACTCTTGCGGCATGGGAAGTTTAACAGCCTTTGCTGGGTCAATCGATTCTCCCCATAGTTTCAGATGCCAGTCGACCCAAACACCCTCATGGTCGTTCTGTTTGGTGTCCCTGACCACGACTTTCCACTTTCCAATACCAGTTTCACCCCTGCACCAAGCGCAATGTTAGTTTTCACGATATGTCTAGTGCTAGGAATTTGCTGGCGAAAGGGGGAGAGAGAGTGATGAGGGAAGGCTATGACAAGGGCAAAGGGAATGTAAGACGGGAGTGCTGTGATGGGCCAGAGAGGGCTTCTTACCAATGGGCTACGCTCATAAATGTCCAGTCAACATATCCGGTATCTGCAGTGTCGAATTTCCGAGTCGTTGCAATATGGCTTACGACGTTCTCGGGGCTAATCAAGTCAACGCTGAGGTCGCCGCGCCGAGTATGGTTGACATTCATCGTGACTGTTATATGCTCGACACGCTCGAGGTTGGCCTCCTTCAGCATATCGGCGGTTATCTCGAACTCGTCCGACAAGCCATCCTCTCCCTGGGGGATGGGCTTGTTGACATGGATCCAGGGCGAGAAGTACCAGGACTGGGGCTTGACCTTCTCCCAAGTCTTAGCCAGCTCGACGGCGCCGTAGGTGTCAATCTTGCCGAAGCCAAAGGTGTGGCTGAACTCCTTTCCACTTGCCGTGCGCTGCCAATCGTCGGCTTCTCCATAGATAGGCACGGCAGTCTTCATGAAGATATGCTGCACATCTCTCCACGACAGATCAGACCGTGCCTCCAAAACTAGTGCAAGGATGCCCGCAGCAAGGGGGGCCGCCGCGGAAGTGCCTCCGTGACCGGTATAACATTTGTTGGCACCAACGTCGGTGGTATGCTAGAAGGCATGTTAACCGGCCGAACCGCATACAAGATAGAGAAGGGGAAGAGAAAGATGGAGGGGGAAAGAGGGAGGGGTGTTAAATTAGCGCAACATACAATCGCATCATTGCTCCCGCTACTATACGTCACCACAAGCTGAGCGGAGCAGAGTTCGGAATAGTAGGGGTGTTTGCCAGCGCGATCCACGGCGCCGACAGTAATGCTGTAGATGGAATTAGTGTAGCCGTCAAAGTTGCAGTTATCCTCATTCGCGGCGCCGTTTCCAGAGGCAAATACGTAGATCGATCCTAATCCACCCCTGCCTTCCTGGATTCCCTTCAGCATCGCCTGGCGGATGGCAATACCGGGGGCATCCATGGACCGGCCATCATCCGGGGGACCCCATGAGCACGAATAAATTTGATTATTCTGATAATCGTAAGTCATTGCGACGGCCTCGTCCTCGTCGCTGATAAGCTTGCTGAGGATGCGAAGGCCGGAAACCCGAGCGTCGTACGCCACGCCCACTCCGCACACATCATTACGGACAGCAGCGATCTCGCCGGCACAGCGCGTGCCATGGTGATCATCGGACAGCCTGGGCTTCGGCTCAGGGCCGGGGTCATTGAAGTCCCATGAGCCCTCGGCATAATAATTCGCCTTCAAGTCCTGGCTCGTCATGTCGATACCGTCGTCGACCATAGCGACTATGCTGCCCTTGCCCGTAATGCCTTGTAACCAGACACCCGTAACGTTGATGTCTTGGCCGACTTGTACCGTATTGATCAGATGCCACTGATCCTTGAAAATAGGATCACTAATATCCAAGGTATCCATGACCTCACGCTGCATCCTAACAGCGCCATCGTCGGGCTGAGCGGCGCGGGGGCTAGCGGTATGTGACGTGTATCCGGGGGGGATCCTCTTCGACCAAGGTTTGCGGGGGATGTCCTTTTTCGCCATGCGTACGCCATCTAGGATGTCGACCGCCCCATCTCGTTTCAGTTTGCGGGTGCGGAGGGCATCGGAGACGAAATCTACGTCGGATTTGGGTGCAGAGAAGACGTGGAGATGATCCAGGACGCCAACCTGGCCATCATGCTGAAGGCCGAGCCGGCGCGCTACATCTTGGGGAGAGACGTTGTCATCGAGGTGGAGTAGGTAGTAGTCGCTCGTCTCGTAGTTGCGAGGGGTCTTCCGGACGGGGTGAGAGGCAAGTCCGGTGCCTAACAAGCCTAGGGCGGCTAATAAACGAGCGAGTCTCATAATGGCGGATTACCTCAAGACCAGAGCCAAGAGGAATGGCACTGGATGCCGTGACCGACAAGGTCGACGGCTGCGAAGAGGATGGGGGGGAGGGCGTGGTGAAGAGAGCGTGGCACCGAGAGTCTATTGCATTGGGGATGGACAGGTAGAAGGGTGGCGACGGGCTCGATAAAAACAACTAGGCGTCGAAACTACTGTCGCGAGTTCATGTGAGAAACGGAGAAATAGAACAGGCAAAGAAAGGGACGCTAGCAAGTGGAAGAGACGGGGCTAGGAGAATGGGAGGTCGACTGCAGTGTGATCGAGTTTAAGGAGAGCCCAGACTTGACAGATCGATGATGCCCACTAACTTGTTGAGAGTCGCATGGAACTCAAGCGGACGAAAAAAAAAAAAAAAAAAAAAAAAAAAAAAAAAAAAGGAAGGTGGAAACTCCGAGATAACTTACTACGTATGGACAAGAGAGTGTGAGAATTGAAAATATAAAAAGAATAACAGAAGATGCGAAACGTGAGAGTTGAAGTCTGTGGATGGGGAGGTGACCTGGAGCGGCCTGGGACTGAGCACGAGTCTGAAGAGCGCTATGGCTTTTTAGCCTTCCAGTTAACTGGGGCTGTGAGTCGTGGCCTTAATGCGGATTTGGTCAATGTCGTCGATGGGCTTTTGACTTGCCACACTCGAGGGGCAGCCAGGCGGACTGCTGACAGCTGACAGCAGACACTGGGCGGAGAGTAATAGGACAATCGGCATCATTGGACAGCGTGGCTGACGATTCGTACTTCGTACTGAGTATTACAGTACATTGTACGAAGTACAGTGTAGTAATTGGCAAGTATTACAATGTCAATGGGTAATTATGGATTTGATCTTGAGTTTCCATGAGTCGTCGAGAATCCAGACCCAAATTTTCATATATAACACATATACATACATACAAACTGTCACTCTCGAAACGTACTTCGTAGGAAGGTGCGGTCTAAACGAAATTTCCACACTTGGGCTTTACACTTGGATTTACGACTTTGAACTTCGTTTATCTTGTGAGGTGCCATATCCAAGAATCTGAAGGCACAGGCGTGTACCTAGACCCGAAAATAAATGAAAACAACGAATACAGGGGCCTGGGTCGATCTGGAAGGAGATGCCAATATTAGCTAGCTCAATCATCCTGCCCCTATGGTATCGATAGATGCTCAACTGTCGACACCGAAGACAACCTCCCAAATCTCCGCATAAGGATTTCTGGATTCCAAACCGCTCGACAACGGATATTCACCGAGACTGCCTGGGTATTACTGCTGAGGGCCACTCGTACATCAGTTTTTAGAAGACGGATCACCACCCGTTGATAAATCGAAACGCTCAATGCTCGAAAAGCAAGGGTTAACATTCACAATGTACATTTATACCCCAAACATCCTGCACGAATGGTAGAGAACTACATAAATGCAGCCCCCCCCCTTGATGAACTCTGAAATATGAACGCCGGCACTAACTCGTGGAGGTATATCAGGGTATGGAGTGCGAGCCTGGGCGTGTCTATTCATGTGTAATTGGAAATGATGATTGTAGAGATTGATATCTCTCCCTCGCCCACAGCAAGAGGACTCTCCGCTGCTAATGTAGGCCGTTAACACCTTTGAAAGATACTTAGCTTCGACCATATCTCATGGGTATGGCCAGTAGCTAAGAGAGAGCATTTTATATTTAGCGAGCTGTCAAAGTCTGAAGAGGAAGATCACAATGCTAATATGCTCTACAGGAAAGTAGTAGAGATGGATATTAACATGACCTCCTTTACTTAGTAGATAAGTAGCAATAATAAAGACGATAATCAACAGGCTGCTGGTGGAGGCCGGGGATAGCCAGAGGACTGAGGACACCTGCGGTAGCCATTGGAGTGGACTTTGCTTCTTGTCTAGGTTCAGACTCGAGGGGGCCGGCCATATTTTGCCTGTTTTTGTTCGTCGACTACATTGATGCCCTGCTTCAACTCTCAACCAGAATTTTCCTCTCGGACAAGTACCAGACCTAACCAGGAAGATCCCGCCATCTCTCCTCAACTCCATCGTCCAAACATGCCGCACGTCATCTATACTCTCGACAACGCCATTGACCGCTTTTTTTCAGAGGCTGGGGTGTCGGCGTCTAAGGCGCAATGCGACGAGTTCGCCCGCCGAAGGTATGGAGGGGAGATCCGGCCTGTTGACATCCAAGGCTCGACTAGCTATACTGTCATTGCAGGGCCGAGCGGCAACAAGATCATCCAGTTCCGAGAGAAGGCTGCCTTGCTAGACATGGACGTGTTGGTGCTGGCCAAAGACGTCCACCAAGATGTCGTGGCTAGCTGTTCTGAGCTCGGGTCGATTGGCGACCCAAGCGGCTCACAACTAGCAATATACGAAATGGACAGGCTTCCTGGAGAGAACTATATCACCGCTCGCCCGTCTCTCACGAGGGACCAACGGCTGAATACTGTGCGTAGCTTAGCAAGGTTAGCCGAAACTGCATCTTTACCTCCCCCTTAGCATCAACCCGCTAACATTAAATGCAGTTTTTTTGCACAGTCGTGGCAGAGAGGCACGCCAGGAGATCCAAGATTGGCTGATATCTGGGTTATCAGCGCCGAATGCTACTCCAGGTTTAAATACCTAACTGACTCCCTCCCCGAGCGCTTCATGCCAGCCATCATCGAAGTACAAGCCGCCCTGCCAGCACTCCTCGATGGACATTACCCACTGGTCCTGACGCACAGCGACCTCAACGAGATGAATATCCTAGTTGATCCCAGCAGCGGAAATATTACAGGCGTTGTCGACTGGCCTAGTGCGAGCATCCAACCGTTTGGCTTCACCCTCTACGCGTTGGAGAACGCTCTCGGCCGCATGGGCTCTGACGGATGGAAGTGGTTCGACAATGTGGATGACCTGAGGGGAGCATTCTGGACGGCCTTTAGAGAGCAGACTGGCGTGTCTGAGTCTCAAGTGAGACTTATTAAACTTGCAGGAAGGGCCGGCATTCTCATCCGCTACGGCACCCCTTATAACAGCGGCTTCACGGGAATGATAGGGGTCCGAGACCCGAACGCTGATGATTTGAGATATCTTGATGCGCTCCTTTTCTAAGAAATCATTTCCGCGTCATGCAATCATTATTCTAGCCACACGCTACGGCTCTGAGTTGGCGGTCAGGAGAGAACACAGAGACGGCGACATCAAGTCTGCACGACGTCCTCGAAATTGGACATCCAACACACCTGCGGCATACGGCCCAGAACAAGACTGCTACCTGGCGCACAGCTTTCTGGGCGCTGTAGTCTCAAAAGTGTAAATCGGTAGTACAGGTAGATCGTGACCACTTCTTCTCAGATCATGGGCACTAAACCTCACAAGAGACACAGTACAATACGCCCCATACATCCACAGAAACAAACCTTTGTACCTCTACTCTCATGTGTTCCTTCATCTCAGGGCAATAACATGAACTTATCCACCTTTGATAATGAGCTCTAATACAATGTATTTAGCCACAGTTCACTGTTCAATGTCACAATAATGAGGTACTTCTTAAATCAATCAAAATTGTACCGAGTGCTATGTAGTCATCGTTATTCGGTACTTCAAATTTTGTCAGAAGTATTAATGTACTTACAACAGTCAAGGGGTACATAAGTCGATGAATGTGCGCATGCTCTGTAAGAAATCAATCCACCATACTTCATAGAAATTAATAAGAAGTGCAAATCGCTTGTAGATTAAATTAGAAACCAAGTCCCGGATTTTGCAAACTACGAAGCACGAAGTACGAAGCAGTGGACACTTCTTGTTGTACCTGGGCACTTGTACACATTGATCAATTGATTCAAACAATTTGAACAAGTGAATCAATTCATCAATGATGGACCGAGGATTGAGGAGAAGGTTCCCATGCAAGAGTGGTCAACTTTCCTGATGGACATCACAAGGTCAGGTCCAAGTTGTGTTCCTGGTAGCCTGCAATATCCCTTCTTGTCATCCCAAGTCCCCATTTCGAAGTCCGCATTGAGACTCCATCATGAGAACAATGCAGTGTACTTCGTACGAACTTGTACCTACTAATCTTTATGATCCATAGTGTACGAAGTACCGAGGTACGAAGGAATACCTTAGTGGTGTTAGTGCTGTGCATGCTTTTCTGTGTTGGAACATCAATCGAAAGGTTCTAGAAGCCTGAGGCCAGGAAGGACTTAAACTTTCTCCTTCAGCAACTTGAGATGTTGGTGGAGAACCGGAAGGCTAATAAATCTCTCTGTTCTCAGTCGATTTGCTGTGTTCCTGGAACTTGGGCACTTGGGCACTTGACACTCTCCACCACTCCTCCCAAAGTGTCCATCGTCTTGATCAAGGATTGCGAGTAGAATACAATGTAATAGATTCGTTTCTCTTGCGGACATGTTATTGTGGTCTCTTGCCTTGCAGTGGGTGTAACATGTGGCTCTCATCACAAGGGAGAGTCGGGACTGCTTGGCCTCCTTTCTGACACACGAAGTAACACTTCGTGTGAACAGTGAGAGGATCGGTCTTCCATTCAGTCAATTGGTCTTCCTCCGTCTTGCGAAATGCCCATGGACGGCATGGACCCGCGCTATTCGGATCAATGTGACGAGTGTTACGAAGTCCAAGATCTAGCCTAAGCCTGCGCCGGACGCATAGACGGGTGCGTACGCGTACGAGTGCGGGTACTGGTGCTATTACTTCGTACAGGGAGGGACCAATTCCACTTCCACCGAGAGGCACTTACATGAATGCGTGGCAGCGTGGGAGCGGAGAGACCCAGAAGGTGGGTGGCTGGGATCAGTGCGGGTTCGGGGTTTCTCCAGCCACCTCATTTCCTAATGAACATTGGATATCGATTTGCCGGCCATTCTCCGGTTCCCAAGCAGCCAAGTTGTTTGCTTTTCTTCATCGAAATTGATGCAAGTGTGGGATGTGGGATGCTCAGCAGTCATTCCTCGTAGTCCTCACGCAGTGGAGTCGAAATTAAAATTCATCAATGTTGCCCAGAAATGCCAAGTGATACAGAGACAACAACGAAGAAGTCTCAGTCTCAGTCTTAGTCTCGTGTGTAGCCCTACAGGCTGCTGTCAAGCAAAGACAACACTGAACGTTTTACATCAACTGCTTGGACCAACTCACTGTCTCTCCCTTGATCTGCCAAATTGCTGGCATTATAATCCAATATCTCCACTCCTTCGTACATCGCATCAAAATCTGTTACCGCCTACTTGCACTGCCGCCAATTGACGACTTGTCCGAAGTAGAATTCCAGACCCTGGAGATCCGGCCCGACCTGGCTCGGTTGGAGATCACCTCATACATACAAGAATAGACAGCAAGGAGAGGAACGAAAGGGAGGCCCATATCCTATATTGTATCAATTGGCTGCAAGCCTCGTGTAGACTCAGACTCTCAGTTGGAACTTGCGCGCTCCCTGACTCTCTCCCTGGCTCTATCTCTAATTATCTCGGCGACCGAAGAAACTACGATGTCGGTTTTATTCTTCAAGCACTTGGCAAGTCTTCTCCCCAGCTCGCCCAAAAATAGCATGCCCAGAATTATATACTATGCGCCACACATATGGCCTCCCGACCACATCGATTCTCAGCTCGCGTACTCGCATTGTCGCATCTGAACTTCTTTACGAAATACTTCCATTGTTTGTGCTTATTATTCATGTGCCTGTTCTGGAATGGACTGGAGCTTGCATCGGGGCTTGGGGCGTTTAATTGAATGATGTACTTCATTTGCAAGGGTATTATTGACCGCTCACAAGTTTGAGCAAGGGAGCATACGAACTTGAAGGTACGAAGGAGGAAGTCGAGACTGGAGGAAGTGATGTGGTCTGTGAGTCGTGACTTGTGAGTCGTGACCAAGCCAATCCCTTCGATTCGCCCTTGAGATTGATCAATCTTGACACCCATGGTCCACCCCAGCCTCCAGCCTTGTCTACATACAACTCTTCTCCCAGCTCCTCCGCGTGCCCACAAAGCAACATCAACATTGAAAAGTGCCCTGCCGCGCTGGTGTGAAAGCCTCTCACCTATTTGTACCCTTAGTATACTTCTCCATTCCCGCCTCTGGCAAAAGACAACTTCAATTCCTCTCTCTACGAAACCCGCCTACCCGCCCACCAATTTCGCATGTGTCGCCATCGCATTGGCTGCCATGGAAGCTTGCATTCGACCACTGCAGCCAGCTTGTCCCCACTAGCCCCGATCTCAGCCCAATCGCATCCCACCCACAACCAGCTGCCCGACGACGACCGCAACCACTCAATCCCACTTGAGCGAGCCCACTCGATCCTGCTCGATCCTGCTCGATCCCACACTGAGCAGTTGAACCACCCCCCGAAGCACCGAAGCACCGAAGCTCCAAAGCACCGTGGCACCGTGGCACCTTGCTTCCTTCCACCTTCTCCCCAACACTGAGCCTTCCACAACTGTCGCGAACTGAGGAGGGGGGCCACCCCTCGCGCTCCAATCACCATGTCAACAGCTCCCTATTGGGGCAAGCTTCCTGCCCCCGCTACCGCCACCATGCCTCCCTCGAGGCCAAATCGACACTCTGACGACTATGGCAGCCCTATGGACCAAACCCCAGCCGATGACAAGCCGCATCAACGACCGCAACGCTTCTCCGTCCAGACTACAAACACCGAGGCTCCCACCGAATCCACCTTCAGCCCCTTTGCCTCGCCAACTGCGTCGAGCTTCCTTGGCCAAGGCCTAGCTCCCCGACCCCCTTCCTATCCCTACCGCAACACCCCCGACTACCCGCCTGATATCGCCGACAAGCGCAGTCACCGTAGAACCCGAACTCGCGAAGACATCGAACCCCCGGACTTGGCCTCTCCCACCCCGCCCGCCGCCCCTGACGTCCCCAGAGCTCCTCCCTTGAGCTATCGCCATCCCTACAGCAACGGCGGCACTCCAGATCCTTACGCTGCAGCGGCAGCCGTCGTTGCTGCTGCCTCGAAAGCTGCACGAGAGTCAGCATCGCCCGTGTCGCCCCCAGTTGCCAATATGGAAAGTCGAGAAGGATACTATCCTAGGACCCCTCGCTCTAGCCAACCTGACCACCTTCCCATGGAAAATAACCGACGGGCTGTGGATAGCCCCCAGACTGGCATCGCTGGCGAGGCACCAATACAGCACGTAAGGAAAGGAAGCGTCAAAGAAGTAGCCGCCGGACGAAACTTTCCTCTGGATGCCTCGAATCAGCCGAGGAGGGCATCCGCGACCTCGCAGCCCGACCGCCGTAGAAAGTTCGCACACGACCGATCACCGCTCCAGAGACTTGAGCTGACCCTAGACAGTATCTCGAAAGAAGAAAAGCGAGCCAAAGTCGAAGCTGCCGAGCAACGCGCGCGAGAGAGAGCTCGACGCGCTGTCGAGGCCACCAAGCAGTCACCATCCACCCCGCAACAACAGGTGCGATTCCGAGAAAGAGGTCCTTCCGCTAGCGGGAGCCCGCGCGAGAAGCCCGCGTACCGACCGTCACAGCATCAGGCATCCCGCTCAGCAGAACCACCCGTCGCCGCTCATAGGGGGCCTCTTACGCAAAACCCGCCAGGCGATGCTCGGCCTTATCAAGACCTCGATTCGGACCGGTCAGTTCCCGTCTCGACGGAGCCTGCTCCGTCGGCTATTGATGCAGCCAGCCCCGCACCAGTTCCTGTGCCACAAGTACTGGGGACTGGCAATATGGGAACGCCGAAGCGTAATTTGAGCTTCCGTGAGCGTGCCGCTCAGCAAGACCTCAAGCCTCCCAACGGCTTGGCCCACGACTCACCAGTCGCACCGTCTGCCGCTCCTCCGCCCTCGACCGGAAGCTTCTCTCTCACCCGAAGCGGCAGTAACAAACTAAAGAAAGACCCGCCTGGCGACCGATGGTATCGCCTTCGAGTAGGAGCTCAAAACGCGTTACCACAGAGCTTTGCCCAGTCCCCAACCCACGTGACTGTGACTGCCGAACCTGAGGATGGGTATTACCAAGGTCACACTCAGGAAGTGGTTCATCAGACACCGCAGCACACGCGAAACACTGATCCATATCTGAGCGTCGCCGTGTCTAGGCAAATAGTCCCCCCAACAAGGACCTACGTTGAAGCGCCCACCCAGTCGCAACTGCAGCCGCAACCTCAACAACCGCAACCGCAACTGCAACTGCAACCAGGTATTCGGCGGCATGATACGGAGCCCATCCCGAGGACAACTCAAACAACCGTCACCTTTGAAGATGATCCCAGGATCTCCGGGGGCTACCTAAGCGACGGCAACTCTCGTGCATCTGGCACCGATCTTCGGCGGGCCGAGTATACCCCTGGGGACGGACTGTATTTGCCTCCCAATTTCCTCGACGAATGGAAGCAGGCTACTGTCGGGTCTCTGAGTGGTACACTTCTTCATCTTACCGAGGACTCGACACCGGTCGTTGATAAGGACAATCCTTGGTGGGAATCCGGGGGGAACAAGAGAGGCATTTCGGCCCGTCCACGGAAGGCAGAAGCGTTTGATGGCGAATATGCAGAGACCAATGGTAATAACATCCCCCCCCGTCCCCAAACTCTCTTAACAAACCACAGGTCCTCGCGACGAGGCCTCCTCTCGAGTTGCTTTAATTCGCTAAACCTAAACCCTGTCTCAGGTCCCACTCGCTTCAAGCCCCAATTATACCTTCAATGCGGCCCCTTGCTTCGGTACTGCGGTATTCGACACGAGCTAGTAGCAAAATCGCCTCGAAATCCCACCATCGTCGAACGGGAAATTTGGAGAGGCACGATTATGATCGTTACCCGAGATTCGGATTCGTCGTATGACATTACTCCGACCTTGAGGTTGTTCCTTCAACCTATTCAACTGCTCCCACCTCCTCCAGTACAAGTAAACGGCGATCTCTCACCAGAGTACGTTGATCCGATTGCCGGCCACCCCAAGCTGGGGCGCCGGGGAGAGACTCTCTATGTACGCCCCGTAGAGCACCTTGAGGAAGCCAAAGACCTATCTTTCGATGAGACCGAAGAAGGGCTGTATGAAGCTACGAGAAGCCCACCAGATGTTCCCCTTCCCAAAGGGGTAACTGACCTTCCCGGCTCATACGCCAGCCGTCACAAGCGCATTAAAGTTGACGGAGAGAAAGTCGGAAAGTATAAAGATGTTCGAGGCTTCCGTTTACACACCGAGAGAGGTCATACCTTTTGGCGTTTCAACGTCGAGGTCCAGCTCGCTGAACAGCAGCAGCGAGTAGCTTATCGCATCAATCGCGGGCCAGCCATGGCATTCTGGGTGCCCGCAAAGGGCCAGCCAATGAATATCATGTTCCACAGCTGCAACGGATTCGGACTCAACGTTGAAAGGACGGACGATTTCAGTGGACCTGACCCTCTTTGGCGTGATGTGCTCAACACTCACCAGGCACGACCGTTCCACGTCATGATTGGAGGGGGCGGCCAGATCTACAATGACTCGGTCATCGACAACTGTAAGGGATTCCGGCAATGGTACGAGATGAGAAATCCGCTGCAAAAGTATAGCGCTCCGTTCCTGCCTGAGCTTCAAAACGAGCTCGAAGAATTCTATCTCGGTCAATATTGCAGGTGGTTTTCCCAAGGCCTCTTCGCACTCGCCAACTCTCAGATCCCCATGGTCAACATGTTTGATGACCATGAAATCTTTGACGGTTATGGCTCCTACCCTCGTCGTGCCATGAATTGTCCAGTCTTCGCCGGCCTCGGAGCCGTGGCGTTCAAATACTACATGCTATTCCAGCACCAGAGTGTCATGGACGAGACAGAGGCTTCGGAACCCTCCTGGATATTGGGGACCGCTCCCGGGCCGTATATCAAGGAATTTAGCCGCAGTCTAGTCATGGAGCTCGGTTCTGAGATCTCGCTGCTCGCCATTGACTGTCGGACAGAACGAACAGAGCTTGATGTTATTACAGAGGAAACATTGAAGCGCATCATAGATCGCTGCTTCGTGGATGTTAAGGCCGTTTCCACCAAACACCTGCTCGTCGTCCTACCTGTTCCCATCGCATACCCAAGGCTTGACTGGCTTGAAAATATGTAAGTCTCCCCGATGAATACACCCTACATTCCCAACGTCGCCAATGATGGGTACTAACCATACCTGCCTTGCTTTCTTTTCAGCTTGACGTCACGTTTGATGCGCCCAGTCAAGGCTATGGGCAAGACGGGTGTGCTTGGGTCGAAGCTTAACCAGCTGGATGCAGGTAGCGACGTTATAGATGACCTAAATGATCACTGGACTGCGAAAAACCACAAGGGCGAACGACGAGATATCATCGAGCAGTTGCAGGACCTAGCTGCAATCAAATCTATGCGTGTCACGGTCCTCAGGTAAGTAGAACTCTTTCGCATTCGTCTATGAGGGGGTCGCGTTTGCTAAATACTCTGAACAGTGGAGATGTCAATCTCGCAGCGGTCGGTCAATTTTATTCGCACCCTAGGTTCCGGCTTCCCAAGCATAAGGACTTCCGCTACATGCCCAACATTATTTCATCACCGATAGTCAACGGTCCTCCTTCAAACCTGATTGTCGACATGGTCAACAAAAGGAATAAAGTACATCACTTTGACAAGTACACCGAGGAAGACATGATTCCGATGTTTCCCACGGGGGTTGAAGGGAAACCGCGCAATAATAAGCGTTTGCTTCCGCATCGCAATTGGTGTTCAATTAGAGTCTGGACACCCGGCAATACCCCACCACCGTCAGTGGCCCCTTCGGTGCGCGAGAGGAGCATCACACCCCCTCCTAGCAGCGGGAGCGGCGGGATCTTCCGGCGCCTCTCTAGGCGCAAAAATTCGACACGTCGGGCCGAGGGACCTCACGATTCTCGGCCTCCGGTCTCTGGCTCGGGCGGGCTCTTCCGCTCTTTCTCGCGGCGTAAGTCGCATGACACCGGCCGACCAACTACTTCGTCAGGGAAGCTGGTCCGATCCCTATCCGTGAGCAGGGCAGAATTCAGCCCGAGAAACCTTGTGGGCCTGGGCAAACCCCAAGGCTCGTATCATGGCAGCAGCCATCGTGTTCACGAATCTGATGACAGGGCCGGTGACTATGAGCACTATGAGCCCTACGGTGACGCCTACGATCCACAGCCTGCACCAGAGGCCGGTCCAGGTTGGACGAGCAGGCTCCGTGGAGGTGGCGAGCCAGAGTACCAGCAAGGCGACGAAGCGGCTTTCACAGCGCGGCCTGTGCGGATGGCTCAACCACTCCCACCGGACACCAGTGCCGACGACTTCGTTCCTAAGCCATTCCACCGCACACCTACCGGCCTATCGACGAAGCAGCGCAAACATGCAGACGACCTTGCCGTCGATCTCGAGGGCGGGCTCGATATCAGCCTCAACGTCGAGGTCAATCCCAAGGACCCTGCGGGAATTACCGTGCCGTATCGCATTCTAGTGCCGCGACTCTTCCACGATGAGGAGGATGAGAAACGGCATGACGCCGTGTTGGCGTCGGAACAGCCCACTGGGTTCAAGAGGTTCCTAAGTCTTAGGGGCAAAAAACCCGTTCCTGAAGTAGTCGAGCAAGTGACTATGGAGCAACAATCGCCCTCGTTGGCACACACACAGTCGCTCCATAAGAGGACTCCCCCCAATGGTAGTTACGGGTATGATACCGTCTCCAGTGTTGATCGCTATGATAGTCAGGGCGATGTAAGAATGGGCGGCAGGTAGACGCCATATCCGACGACTGCTTTAGGGGTAAAAAGGGGGGTGAGGAGAAAAATTAATTGGTTTGCGATTTTCGACGAAGGATACACGGATGCATCAAGACAAAAAAACGTTATACCTGGTTGTTTGTGTGTATTGGATTTGGATCTTATCATTTTCTTTTGGAGCTTCCTGAGGTATCGGATTCCTTTGGAAGTTGAATGGGTTTTAGAAATCAGGAAAGGGAACGGACACGTAAAATAGAAAGTTTTCGAGCAAGACTTCAAAAATACAGCTGGGTGATTTTACCTCTTGGTCTTACTTTCTGGCAGAAACGAATCTTCATCTACATTGATCTTGTTGTGTGTTCAACAAATGTACAGCCTCAGTGGTCACCTCACACACTGATCCTCAATGACAATCAACTATCAATCAATGGATAACCTGTGAAGTGTCTTCCAGTGGCATGTATAATGATTGATCCACTTTTATTCGTTGGTATAGTGTTGGTTTTATCTTTCTTTGAAGGAAGTCTTAGTCTGAGATGTAACCCATAAGATGATTCTTGGAGAGGATAGCATACCTGAGGGTATAGAGTTATCGCCGCCGAAGCTCATAACGGGCCCGAATATGTCGGGATCCGGCTGCTTCGGCGTGGATATGAAAGAGCCATGGGGTAAAACATTCCCGGGCCCCAGCCATCTCGCAACTTGGTGGATATCCCACTCAGGAGACACATACAAGGACGGTCGAGGAATTATTGGGCTAGATGGCGAACCCCCAGGACAGGAAAAGCGAAGAACAACGCATGAATCCTCCAGATGGATAAGAACTAATAGTCCTCTTCAACATCACTGGCCATCCGCATCCCGAGAGCCGCCCTCCGGAGTCCGGCTCCTACTTCGACCGCCGCGCCTCCCTCCACGACCTCCACGCCCCCCTTTTCCAGGAGGAGGCCGGACGAAAGCAAAGTCCACATTGATCGTCTGATCTAGAAACTTGGTGTTGTTGGCGCCGTTTATGGCGGCCCTTGCTTCCTGAAGCGTGGCATACTCCAGAAGCGCGTATCCCTATGGTCCGAATCAGCTATTTTTCTTCCCTCTAACCACGCCAAACGCCAAAATTTCCAATAGAGTCTTTCTTGGAGTTTTTGTCTCATCATCCCCCGTGAAACGCGGGGGAGCGGGGTGGTTTTCCAGCAAAAAGGGCAGGCGACACAAACCTTGACGTAGCCGCTTCTCCGGTCAAGATTCAGGTGCAAATTCTTAATCTCGCCGTACTCGCCAAACCGATCCTGCACCGCCTCCTCATCCGCCTCCTCGTGGACGTTCGTCACGATGAGAATCCAGCCTTCCACGCTGCGCACCGCCTTTGCGCCTGTTTGGGTTTGCATGTCGTCGTCCCGCGCCCCACTGGGTGCGGGACCAGAATCGACATCCATTTCTGTGTCCGACATATTGGAAAAGGTGGAGCTGGTCGGGAAAATTCAAGGTCGAAAAGAGACGAATTAAGATATCGATTAGGCAGAGATGATGTATTATTGGGTCTGAAAACAACAGAGAGGCAGTCTGTGAGGCTTGGATGGGATTCAGTGTGATGAGGTCAAAACGATTTTGGTGAGCATTGGATTATGTAAGATTACATTCCCGGTGCCATTCCAAGTCACTCACTCATTTGAACAAGAGAACACTGAACCGCGTCCTCATCCCCTCATTCTGTTTAAACCTAGGAGAGTGATGTACTTGCAATTGCAACAGAGTGTTCTAGCTCAAGACTTATTAAAATGGTAATAACTCCTTAACAATACGACCAAATTTATGAAATACATTGTAATATCCCGTAGTTTCCGATATTGACCACCCACCCTTACTTGTACTCTTCACAAACCCCTAACACTTCCTTAGACTAACTTGGATAAGAAAGAACAACTTGGTCAATTATCCCGCCATTCCTCGCCATTCGTAACGCCGCTTGGCTCACCGCTGCCAGTTGTATGTGCAGCAGGGAGTGCCGAGTCGTCGTCATCATCATCGTCGTCAAGGGCTTTGGCGAGGTCATCTGGATCGTGCATCCTGGCGTCCGGGTCAACCGTATCATCAAAGTCCACGTCGTTTTGTTGACTAGTCAGCCTTTCAGTCTCATGAATACCATCATCAGCAGAGACAGAAATCCCGCGAGATCCCCATTTCGGGCGAGCCGAACTCCGAGGCTGGTTGCGACCGCCAGTGGCTGGGCTGGACTCCTCATCATCATCGTTTTCCACGTGTACATTTGGACCGATGATCCTCCCGATAAGCCAACCCCGTTGATAGTCTTGGGCGTCGACAATGCCGCCATTTCGTAGCCTGACACGCGGGCGCGTGTAGTAGCACTGTTGGAAGAGTGATTGTTAGGAACAGTCAGATACAGAACGGCGGGAAGATGGGGGGGATCAAACCCAGAAGAAGTCAATAAACAGAGCGGTCTGGATGACACCAAAGATGACCGAGACGGCATTGGGTGGTCTGCTGGAGGGATCAACCCCCCGGTAGATCCAGTTCAGGACATAGAGAAAGCGATAAGTGCCAAGCGCAAGCAGATAGAACGAATTGATAACCGTCGGCACTGTGGTTTGGCGCAAGAGAAGAAGCTGAGGGAGAACGCAGACCGATTCGAGGATCACAGAGAAGTCCCAGAGCCACTGAGAGAAGCTCCAATAGCTCTCAAATATAAGCATAGCAAACGGCGAGATGATAAATGAGCCGCCGAGAATGGCTGCGCCAATCTTCCATGATATCTCGCGCTCTCTAGTTCGGGGGAAAACCCATTGCATGATAGCAATAATGTAGAGCGAAGAAGTGATGTAGAAGATTTTGAAGAAGAGATTATAGGGCGACGGTTCGGTGAAGATATCAAGGTAGCGAGTACAGAAAACGATCGCGTAGAGGATTTGTGTAATCATCGAGACTCCTGTTGAGAGGGTGTAGGACACCTGTGGTCAGCAAAGGCGCAACCTCCAAGAACCCCTCCTCCCTAAAGACCTAGAAACGTGCTGCGAGGTGGTGGACAGGACATACCTTCGGCACTGCGGTTGCGATGTATTGCATACATGAGGATACCTTTCGAGGATATGTGAAAGATATCCCCCGCAACGCGGAAGACCTAATATGGCGTATTAGCTGACGAAACGAAGAGTACAATGACAATGAAGATAGACATACATTGAAGGCACCTGAAGACATGGCAGCAAATTCAAACAAGACACTAGATGCGCGGTATGAAGTTCGGAACAGGTGGGAGGAGCTGAGGCCAACACGAGCCGTAAGGGTGGCGAGGCTAGGCGTAAGATGGCAGGCGAATATGGCTGGTCGTGGAAGTTGGAAAGTTGGGAAGGCCTGCGAACGGATTCAACAAGATTAGACGACGTTCTCCTGAAACGATCGCGATAGAGTCATCGAGCACCAGCCATCCGTTGGCGATAGTGCTTTCGACACAACGGCGCGAAAATTGGCGACGGAAAGCGGGCTGTAGTCGAAGTCGAATACTCGCCTAGATGACGAATGACGAGGAGAGTGGCCCAAGAATGATGAAGCTTTGGCCAAACTCCATTCTTTGGTCGCAGCCTAGAAGGTAGGATTACGAAGTACGAAGGATCAACAGCGAATGGTGACTTCGTGGCTTGGTGACTTCAAGTCTTCACACGGTGCATTGGATTGGCTCAACTCAAACTCAGCTTGCTCAAATGAGCTTGGGTTAGTCAGCGGGCCTTATGAGCTAATAGGCTAATACAGTGCATTGCACAGTGTTGAATTCAAATCGTGACCTCTGTCGACGAATAAAGTTGGTCGGGTTCCGGACTCCGTCTCAGCTCATTAAAACGCGACTTGGTTGTACTTGGCGCGTCTCGAGCTCGCATCCAAGATCGCATGGCGGGGTGCCAAACACTAATAAGTGTACGAAGTAATACTGTGTAGGGCTGACGTGAACGACTCTCCAACCACGACCTCATGCAAGGACGGTCCTCAGCGATCTCTTGCCAGCACCTTCAACCAACACAAAAATGGCTAGTGAGTAGCTTTTCAATTGCCCATTCCGGTTCTAACTTGCCTCATTATGGACATCAATATACTGATGTAAACACTATTAGCACGGGAGGATCGCATGCGGCAGCGCCTTCGCGGAGCAGTGTACGTAACATGCAGTCCTAACAATGTGAAGTCTGGGAATAAGTGTCGGCCCTCTAACTCGTTGATCTCTCAGCCGGCATCAAGTCGAAGATATATCCTTTGGCTTCCAACTCCCTGAATCAGACGACACCAGTCAAGTGGAAGTAGCTCCGGACAACGCAGCTTCTTCGACCCATGCTACTCCTCGTGCAATCCCTCGTACAACACCTGACGTGTCGGAGAAATCCCGATTAACTCCTACTAGACAGCCCTCTGGAGCTTCAAGTAGGGGGCGCAGCTCTGCCAGGAGAGCTGAACAAAATCCCGATCCGCATGGGCTAACCTCTGGGGAGGCTGATGAAGAAGCCCCTCAAGTTAGTGAAGGGGATGATGATGTTCTCGCCTTACTTCCGCCGGCTCCCTCTGGCCGGTCGTTTACTACCCGTCGCTCCCTAGCCACGTCTGATGTTGTGGAAGAGAGTCCTATCCACGCACCGGGTAGTGGCCATCGACGAAGCATTGGCGACGAAGATATTCGAAGTTCATCCCGGAGACTGCAAAGCGTGCTTTGGTCAATAGGTTCCGAGGCGCATGCGAACATGAGTTCATCTCCGCTCACGCGAAAATCAACTCAGCGAGCCCGAAACCAACCACGACCTTCGCCGCACAGGAGCTCCCATCACTCTCGATCTTCGAACCCTTCTCTCATTGATGATATCGATGAGCTCTCACCTCAGGCTAGTCGAATCTTCATCGGAGAGGGCGAAATAGCCGAGGAGGTGGGCGATACTGAGGCCGCAAGAGTTCTACTTAGGAAGCGACCTAGAAACAGTGTCGGTCGGAAGAGCTCTCCTCTGCTGGACTCTATCGTGGAAGATCATGATTCCGGACCGGATTCGGGGCAAGATTCTCCCACTGAAGCCGTCGTAGCTAACTCTAAAGCCTTGGTTGAGGCACAGCCGCCACTGAAGCGCAGGAAGAGGCCTCAACTTAGCCCTGCGAAACAAAAACAGCCTATACATAAGAACAAGCCGACACGAAAACGGACAAAGCGGAAGCCCGAGCCTTCACAGAATGACGAAACCTCGGCGGATGAGATCGGCGGCATTGATGATGCGGCTATTGTTCCCGTCACTGTCCAGCGTTTCGCACGGCCACGGAAGTTGGCTCGAGGAGAAGATGCTGAAATAGACATTCTTGCCATGGACATCCCATTTGTCAATCAGAAGGGCGTTAATGTTATTGATGTTCTCGCCCAATCCTGCGAAGAAGTGATCGGCACCTGTATTGAGCAGCTTGGTGATGCTGTTCAAAGGGAGGATAGCGCATCTACGCGCAAGGACCTTCGGGTGAAGTTGAGAGCCCTGGAGGCATTTGCTGAAGAGCTGCGGACTAAATTTCTTACCCAGGTAATCCTAACCCTGTCCTTTCACGCACACACACACTCTCTCTCCCTCCCTCCCTTCTTTTTCTTTTTCTTTTTCTGTTCCTCATTCAGTTCAGCTCGACTCGACCCTAACTCGATAAGTAGACTATTATGTTGGACAATCTTTACTCCTTAAGACAGCGAGTTAAAGATGCCGAAGCGACGCGGAACAAACTTCGTGACAGCATACTAGAGCGCCGTAAAGAGCAGGAGGAGATTCATATCCGAATGGACGCTGAAAGAGAGACGCATGAATCAAATCGAAAACTGCTAGCCGTGAGTGGTCCTCTCGAACCTACAAGAAGCTAACGTAGGAATTTCTACTGACGAATTTGTTCTGCAGAATCGACTGGACATGTCTTCGGACTTCCACACTGTGCGGATGTGCGTAGAGAAAGGCAGAAGAGAACCTGTCACTCTCAATTCGCAGCAGCTACAGAAGGCAGCTCTAACGTCTTTGGAGTTATCACTGCCTCGTATTGCAGACCAAGTCTGTAGAACTGGCGACGGGGGCGGTTTGATGCGAAAAGTGTCTCAGTTCAATAACTTTCTCGAACGAGCAGCAACAGAGCTCGAAAGCCGTGTGTAACAAATCCTGTATATTAGTAAATTTACGATCTCGTTGGGGGAACGAATTATGAATTAAACGAGACTGTCGCCGAGATGCCAGGCCTAGGTAATAGTATTACAGGGGTATCTATGATTCTGCGTCGTCCTTGAATCGCATCTAATATACACTGCCTTCGCAGACTCTTTCCTGTTTTTGTAGCGCCGCATTCCTGGCCAGGGGTATGGGAACGGACGGTGCAGAGAAGTAGGCAACTTACGAATTGCGGACGAATCGTGGAGTGTGCTCGCCTTGAGTGAGTAGGAGTGTCGTCATGGTAGGTGTACTGCAGGGGCGCGGTTGAGCGATTGGCTCGCTGGAGCAGAGGACCAGACAGACAAGCCTTACGCCCGTTTCTCATCGTTTTCAGATTCTGATCGCGGTCCCATGAGACCCCAAAAGTAATCGCCCATCGTCGACTTCCCCTCCGCTCTCCTTTTCCTCCGCTCCGCAGCTTCATTATCCCTCAATTCCTTGACCCTCTCCGCCGTATTCAGTCTTGCGTAATAGTCGGCTTTCAGTGCCGCCTCTTCAGCCGCTCTCTCGTCCTCGGGAAGTTTATCCAACTGATCTTTCCAGACCTTCGTGACGGCCTCGTCGGGAGGCGTGGTTGCCTTCGACACCAGGGGCGGCGGAATGATTTCGAATGTGGGCACAGGAAGGCCGCTCTCTCGCGCCTTCGCCACCGCTTCTTCGTGCTCAAGCATCCTCTGGTAAAGGGAATCCGCATGAAGTTGGATGTCTTCTTCGAGTATCGCGGATCGACCTGGCTCCGCCTGGTAGCCTAGGACACGAAGAAACCTCTGTTCCGCACTGTAAGCAGATGATAAAACACTTGCGCGTGGGTAGCCCAGTAGCTGGTGACGACATCATACCGACTGCATTGAATAGCAACGCTCAAACTTCTTCACCTTATCCCTGCACATCTGTAATGTGTCGACCCAACTCCCCTCCACCATGCACCTTCTCCATTCCTCTTGTTGAAAAGCACAATTTTCCAGCGCTGCCTTCGCAATTAACATCTTGCGCTCTTTGTACCCATCCAACACATCCATCAGCTTCTCATGACTACTTTTCGTGTCGGCCTCCACACTCTCTAGTGGCTTGTATGTCTTCCAGAGCTCAGCATATCGGCCATCTTGGTAGAGACTGGCGGAGGGCACAGCCGATTGCGCATCCTGCTGCGGTTTTTCAGGAGCTGGATTTCGTTGGCTTGCCTCGACATCAGCGGGGGGGGGTCTATTTGGTTGGAATTTAACAGGCGACTCTTTCTCCAGAAAATCTCGTAGCTTGGGATCGAGCTTCTGAATGGGATCGTCGGTGGATTTAGATCCAAAGATGCTATCGAGCCATCCCATCGTGTTCGACTGTTTTTCGCGTGCGTTTTCGGCCAAGAATGGTATTTCCGAAGGTAAAGGTGTGGCGTTCGCAAAGGTGTAGAGATCTCGAGCATTGGAGCATTTGGCTCATAATTATGTCCTCCATCTCAAATTCTCTTCATGGTAACAGTGTTATATAATTTAAAACACTGTGTTCACCCGCGAATTCTGCATTGGAGGTTTTTCATTATGGGGGTCCTGCCCCATCGAACCGAGAGACCGGACCGCATGACTTGGGGCTGTCTACGTATTGCTCTACTATGAAGTACTCAGAACGCGCAAGGCACCTGGTCTCGGGAATTTGCAACAAAATGGGTCAAGGATTCCGGGAGAAGCATAATTTTGACATAGCTGAAGCACGACGGACAAGACGAGGGTTGCGAAGAGACCCGCGCGATTTGAAACAGACAACCCTTTTTTTTTTTCATGCCAAATCAAATTCATGAGCTGCATCTATACACAGTGGGCTAAGAGCAGCATCAACTAGTAGAACCGACCGTCCGGGTGTAAAAACCATTTTCCTTTTGCTCCAAAGAAATGCCGTCAATGGGATCCTTTTTTAGAACTTGCTGAACTTCTTCACCGCCTTGCCAGTTCGGGGGAGCACACGGAGAACGTTGAATCGCACCTGTTAAAGAGAATATGGATTAGTATGGACTGTGTGTCGCATATAGCACCGCACCGGGCAGAGGGGGAAAAAAACAGCAACGGAAGAGGTCGAAACGAACAGTCTTGCTGAGGGGTCGGCATTGGCCAACGGTGACCTGGTCACCCTCCTCGACACGGAAACAGGGGGAAACGTGGACGGCGAGGTTCTTGTGCCTCTTCTCATATCGGGAGTACTTCTTGATGAAGTGGAGGTATTCGCGCCTGACAATGACGGTTCGGTGCATCTTGGTCGAGACAACGGTTCCGGTGAGAATACGGCCACGGATGGAGACGAGACCGGTGAAGGGGCACTTCTTGTCTGAAAAAACGGGCCACATATTAGCAATCCGGATCTGGACATGTTTCGTTCTCGATGATAGCCCATCCGCTCCCAAGTCGACGCCTAGCTCCTCCATCCAAATCCGGCGAGAATTTCATGTCGTTCGAGACATACCGATGTAAGTTCCCTCAATGGCGGTCTTGGGGGTCCTGAAGCCCAATCCAACGTCCTTGTACCATCTCCTGCCACCCTTTCCAGGCCTGGTGGCCTTGACCTTGACCTTGGCGTTCTGGAAGATGTGAGGCTGCTTCAGGTAAGCCCTCTCGGATTGCACGGTAAGTTCGGTCGCCATGGTGAACGATAAGTTGCGCCGTGAGCTGTAAATTGAGATATGCGGCGACTAAAGGAAGTGAACTCTCTTGTCGACAATCCGGTCGAGTTATCGAGGTTCGTGGGCGCGGATTGGAGGTTGCTGTGTCGTGGTTGGTTAGTAGTAAAAGGATGGTGTTATTGACCCCCCTCTACCAGAAAAAGAGAAAATTCGTGATTAGGGCAAATTTCAGGGCAGTTGTGTGTGTCTGCGCCACAGAAGGCTTTCGAAGTGGCTTCAAAAGTGGGGACATGTGGCTTATCTCAACTTAAAATGGTTGTATGACCTGATTGGCCTGAAATGCGTTGTCAGGGTAACATGCAACAAGACAAATTAGTGATGGTCTTGTATTGACATCGCGGGTTGACAAAGCCAAGCGCTTATTGGTCGCGACAACACAACAGGCTCTGGAGACGCGTTGGGCATGATATCTCCCCAAGTATCGTCATCGTTTCCCCCCTCATTCCATCCCATCGTCACCTGCGTGTTGCGTTTAATCTTGCGCAAGGCAACTCAATATGTCTACACAACCAGAGATACGGCGCAAGCGCAAATCTCTCGGCGCGCCATTGACTGCTGCTAAACGAACCGAAGAGAAAGAAAATGCTCGACGCAAGGGTTCGCGAAGCAAGAGCATGGGGCCTGGTGGGCTTGACGCATTGCAGCAATCATCGGGAAATCGACGGGCGGCAAGTTTTCCCCATGATGCAAAAACGTTAAAACTGTTTGTTAACATATTCTAGTCCCTGGCGGCGTTGCCAAAGTTTCAACCGCGCTCGATTCTCAAGCCAACCGCCCCTTTACACGCCGACATACCAGCTTATAAAAGTCAAACCGAAACCCTGATCGATCTCGATTTTCGGGAGAACTTCACTGTAACAGGCGCCGAATCCCTCCAGAACCACTTCCCCGACCAGTCAGCAGGCTCGAAGGTCGCCCTCCGCACTGAAGAAGAGCAGCAAGCAGCTGCGAGAGAGCGCGAAGAGCGTGAAAGACGAGAAGCACGTCGCAAGTCGCTCGCCAATAGGCGTGTATCTTTCGCTGCAGAAGCCACGCTGCACACATTCCATGAGATAGAGTACCTTCAAGATTCAACAACCTCAACAGATTCAACCCGTCGCACCTCATCAGTTGCTGCTCAGTCCACCCCACAACCGAGATCAAGCCACACATCCAACACTGACAGAGAGGAATCCTCTGATAGCCAGAGGACCGGGCGACGCCGTAGCTCAGGCGTCCAACCAGCATGGGACAACACGGCCGATGAGACTATGGGGTCGAGCATCTGTGACTCTGATTCAGACATCGGCGATTCTATCGAGGAGGTGGAGGATCATGAAGATATCGATAGTTCCAGCGATTCGTCAGATTCAGACGATGGAACCCTAATGACGATAGATGGTGAAGAGATGACCTCGGCCTCCGTTGCATCAGCGGAAGACTCAACACTAGATGAAGCTCTCCGACTAGCGGCGCAGCACGCTGGCACCCAAAGGCTAGGTTCTGATGATGAGGCCGAGGCAGAAGAGGTCATTCCTTCGTTCGGATGGATTAAGAAGGACGCTAAGAAGGAGATCCCCGAAAATAAGGACACCCAAGGGGAGACTTGGGCTGCAGCCAGCGACGTCACGGCCGGAATGGAGATGGACATGGATATGACGCATGCTGGTGGAGGAATTATCAGGCCAATATCTCAGGAAGTGCCAGATGACGCTGCAGACATGTCGATGGATGTCACCGGAGCATTTGGGATGATTATCAGCCGTGGTGGCATGTCGGTTCCAAGCATTCCCTCACACGATTCCCTTCCTCTCGAGTCCAAAAATCCACCCGCGAAAGGAAACGCCTTGAGCTCTGCTGGTGGCAAAGGATGGATCACGACCTCTGCAGAAGAAGATGAAAGCTACCAGGATGATGAAGAGATGTCAATGGAACTAACTACCGTTGTGGGTGGTGTGCTTGTCAGCAAGAAGGCAGAATCCCAGAGACGTCGGACCCTGTCTCGTCCAGACCGTACCATTAACATTGATGAAGCGATGGACTTCACGACCGGGGTTGGTCGCATATTGTCTCAACAGCTTCCGGACGGCGCTTATGAGGCTGAGGAGACCATGGATATGGATATGACGATGGCCGTTGGCAAAATCCTACCACCGAAGCACCGCGAAATTCCTGCCGAAGACGAGTTCACCACAGGCATGGAAATGACGACTGCACTGGGCAACATATTACGGCCTCAGCCCGATGCGACGGCATCCCCAAGGCAACTCACGAAGCAGAGGGACAACACCGAACTAGAACCTTCCGGGAGCTTACCCGTTTCTGAGTCGCACGAGAAACAACAAGGCGCATTGGTGTCTGCCAACACAACGGAAAGGGGGAGCCCAGGTCTTTCTGTGTTCCGTGGAAAACAGATCCGACGTAGCCTGCCCTCAACAGTGGGAGACAACCCTACACCATCCCCGTTGACAAAGCCAACCACATCAGACACGCCTATCACGCCTTCGAAGCAAACAGTTTCGCGCGCAAAGAAGCCATTTCCGTCAAAAACCAGTGTATCGCCCAAGAAGACATCAAGGGCCAGATCACCTCGTCACCGGACTCCCGAGAAACAGACCACTGGACCGACTCCCAAAACAGATAACACCCCCCTGTCCTCTGGGACTAAAGCAGGACCTCTCACACCGCCGATCGCCCTTACTCCACAAGCAAGGAGGTTGTCTGGAGTTGCTGCAGACCGAGCAGGCCTTGGTTCCCCTCGTGTATCCGCTATTCTCGACCGCAGAACTTCTATTGGAGAATCATGCGACAATTTCGCACCTTGCCAGATGACGGCCAAACGTCAGGTGGTCTTTGAGGATCCCCGAATGCTCAAGCAGGAGCTTGACAGGGAATACGAAGAAGAGATGAAAAATAGGGATGGCGATAAGACACGAGACGACAAGGAGGTTACACTTAACCTTAAGGAAATGATTGCAAGCCTGTCACCCAAGAAAAATCCTTTACGTGGTCGCAAGAGTCTACATGTGGGTAGCGCCCGAGGCGTACTTGGCAAGCGCCCAGCGGAGCTTGACGATTCCGACGAGGAGAAGGACGGCATCAAGAGATTAAAGGGCCACCAGAGCAGCCCGGTGAAAAACGTGAGATTACAGCAGCCACCGCCCAAAGAAGAAACAGCAACAGGTAGGATGACAAGATCCACTTCGTTGGGTCTGGAGACGGCAAAGAATGCGTTTGCTACCTCAGTCTCGGAGCCGATTTGTCCCACACCAACGCAGAATGGCCATCTCAAGGGATCGCATGCTAGCGATGCTTCTCAAGTTTTGAGCCGGGATGACAACCCCGCCCCTGAGAGCAATCTTAGTGGAGACGATGCCGATGGCCGTATCCATCTGCAGGAGTTTCTAAATATGATTTCTGTGAGCTTCATGGAACTTACTACGTCAAAGAGGAGGCAAACGCAGGCACCAACTGCGCTTAGAGACAATGACGACGACTTGTCTCTGGAGCGATGTGTAGTGGCGGGCGCTTGCACGGTTCCTATGCTCGAACTCTACCAACATGTGAGTCTCTCGAACCAACCTCGGTGCCATTATAGATAGAACCTCCAACTAACAATAGTTTACTTGCAGTCTTGTCGGGAGCTCAAGAAGTATATCTCTGAGGGACGTCGAATCGTCAAGGAGATCGAAATGGAGACACTGCAGGACAATCCGCCTCTCTTTAGAGAATACATGTCCGCTTCTCCAGACTTCAAACTGCTTATGGACAATCAGTTCAAGAATGGCAAGACACATGCACGACTCCTCAGCAAAGCCATGTGGTACGAATGGCGAATGAAACTTCAGCATGGGCTGAGAGAAGGCCTTATCAAGATTGACGAAGGCATGGAAGAAGATTCCGTATCTTTAAAGAAACAACAACGACTTCTTAGCTCCGTCCTTCCCGGCGTGGTATCACACTACGAAACTTTAGCGAAGGAGCACAGTAGCCTGGAAACCTACGCCAAGGAACTCGCCGATTGCGATCCCGATGAGCTTCAGTCCGCAAGGAATGAATTTTTGCAAGTAGAAAGGGATATTGAAGCGAAGCAGAGGGAGATTTTCGAGCTTCGCAGTCAACTCCAAGAAGCAGAATCAGAGATCGAGGAGGTTACGACGCAGAAAAATCAAGCCTTGGAGGATATCAAGGAGGCAGAGAGAGTGCGCGAGGAGTGCAGGGGGTGGACTGTGAAGGAGATCAATGTTTATAAAGGTATGAAAGTACATTCCGCCCCGGAACATCGTGGACTGGGGGTGGCAAAAGAAACATCCTGTTTAACATCGACTAACTCTTACTTCCGTCTTCAGATCGGGTCGATGTTTTCGAGAAAGAACATGGTTGGGCGGTCACGGGCATTTCCGGCACGCAGGTCTCAATGGCGTATAAGCGTGAGATTGAACTCGTCTTCGACGTGTCGTCCTTCAGGAAAGGACAGGCCAACTCGAGGATTGATTTGTGGTACATTGCGACGAAGACCTCTGAAGCCCCACTCCGAACTACCGCCGATCGGGAATTTTTCCTCCAGCTCATTCGCGACCGTGTGCGGGCGCTCCCGCAGAGCCGCACCAAAATTAGCAGCATGCTTTCCATGGTCCGTGCGGCGTGGGACATGGCAACAACCATCATGGACAACATCACCTTGATCAACGTCACTTTCCCTACGAAAATTAACAAAACCTCGGACACATCCATCGAAGTCGTGTCCTCGCTTCTTATTGTGGAAGTGGAGACGAAAGTAGAGATTGTACTCGGTCTCACTGGCGCCGTTGCTCCTGATGGCATTAGCCTTACCATCGAGCCCAGCGCGAGACTTGTCTATGGGCAGAATTTCAATGTCGGGAAGATTGGTGACTATTTGGCGTCGAGGATAAACCAGCCCCCCCGAGTGCAGGACCGGGCAAGCGCAGAGCTATGGAGCGACGTTCTTGTTGCTTTACATGGGAGACTCTTGACGCGGGGGCGCAAGTAAGAAAAGTTCGTGGGTATTGGCGTTTAGGTAAAGAAATGATGGCATGATGGTTATGTTGGCATTAGCAAGTACTATTATCCATATTTATAACGAAAAGGAAGGCATTCAATCTCCATTTTTGTCACTCGATGAGTGCAGTCCTCCTCATCCCCGACTTGCCAATGGGCTTTCCTTGACGACACGAAGAAGACCATGTTCCCATTATATCTCTACAACTTACCATTCACAAACGTAGTACTTTTGTATCAGTCTGCCCCTGGGACTGGCTAGCCAATATTCAAGTGGACAGAGGGGACTGACCCTCGCAAAGCGTCTATTGTTTGGCATGTAATGCTGTGATGAGAATTGACAGCCGGGTCGTTTGAGAGGTTGGCCAGCCCACGGCGGTCGGTGCTAAGCTTAGAGGGCACATCTCCATCTAAGTAGTACACGGGCCCACTGGCTCTAGATGAGAGGAGCCGTAGCCTTCGGTATTGTGAACCTTCGTTCCTTCCCATTTTCTTTGTCCCCTGAAGAAGATATCTTTCAGTGCTTGCATAGTAAATGTAAAAATCTCCCGCAATTTCCTGCCAACTCCTGCCCCGTGCCGACTGATGTGTTGGAAGGAGCCACTCGAGTCCCACAACAAGCTAGCCGAGGACTTCTGTAGAGATAGATGCAAGAGACCTTTTTCCACATCCCGTCTCCCTTCTCCCCAACCAGTCTTTTCTATCCTTCCCATTTTTCTATTCTTCACATTCTTCACATTCTTCCCATTCTTCCCATTCTCCTCGTTCTTTTCATTCTTCCCACAACAAATATCCACGCTCTTCTCTGCCTTTTCTCCTTTTCAAACCTCGCCTACTTCTATTGTGAGTCTTTTTCTCAGCTTCATCCATTCTAAACCTCCACTCTATCTCGAGAGCTATCCAAACATCCACACTCCCACCCTTCTCATTTGGTATCGTCTCCTGAATCTTCCTTTCTCCAGCTACCCAAATCATCCACACTCCCGTCATCTTTCCTCAGCCGCTTCTCCTCTCGAAGAGTTCTTGTTCATTCATCTCCTCCATTTTCCATTCATCTCACATCAAACATTAACAATCTCTTTCCATCCATCTCCTTCCCGTCACTCCAAGGTCATCACCCCTTGACTCTTTCCCTTTCCTCAAATTCCCACATCTCGAGACATTGATTGGCTTTTTCGATCATCTTCCTGACACAAGTTCTCTTTGAGCAGAAACCAGCGCGAGTACCCTCGGAATGGCTCCTCTAACAATGGAGAACTTCGACACATACCTTTGGTGGCTCCAGCTACTCGGTATGGTGGCCTTGGTGGTATTTGGTGTGGAGAGGCTGCTGCGAGGAAAAGGGGAGTCCCTTGCACTGCGGCTGTTGAGTGGAGCAATGCTCCTTCTCATCAACGCGGTGTGGGTGTCGAACCTCTTGGTCAATGGCGTGTACAACCTCTTCCTTCGAAACCCGGCTGATGGCAGCGCGGAGGTGCCAATTCCGACGTGCCCAGGTGCTTGGGGAGAAGGCGGCGACCCGATTCCGATCGGCGAGCTAACTCTCCCAGTCCCGAGCATTAGGATAATCACCGACCGGCTGCCGCCCGTCAAGCTCTCCCTCTGGATTTGGCGCGTAATCTGCGACGAATGTCGCATTTTACGCAACCAACTCAGGTGCTGGCTGGTAATCCAAGCCTGGAGAGTGGGTCGTAGGCTGATGGTCCCGTCGTGGCTCATCGGACGAGAAGACGAGATGTGGCAATACATCGATCGCATCTCTCTGGTGAGACGGACGGACCCGGTAAAGGAGGAAGAGGAGCGTCTCGCCAGGGAGAAGGAAATGGAAGAAGTCCGAGCATGGCAACAGAAACATGCCGGATATGTGTACGTGACTGCCTCTCGTATGAGCTACTTTACCGAGCTGACATCTTTACCTTCTGGAATGTATAGGCCGCCACCTAGGCCGATTCCAGACTTCTCCCAATGGAACCGAGCTGTCAAGTCTCAGGCGTAAGTTTCTTCCCCTTCTAATTGTCTCTTGTCTCCCAGCGCACGGCCAGGCTAACCAGAAGAATGCCCATAGCCCAAATCCCGCCACATCTCGTCCGCATCCCCTAACGCGCAATGCGAGGGCGGCTCGAGGCCATTCTGACTTCCAGTTAGTTTGGCCCCATCGCCGTGTGGAATTGCAGATGCGGTGGAAGCGACCTGGAGGAACCGCAAGTCTGAGGCCTACGGACATGTGTCGAAAGACTGTGGTAACCTCCATCCGCCATCACGAAGTGAAGATCCAGAGGTGTCCGACTCGTGGATCTTCAGACACGGGAGGCATAGAGCACTCCCAGATGATGGCGGAGCCTCAAGACGCAGGGTTGGCGGCAAAAGCCGTCCAAACTCTAACTCCTGAGGCGGTCCAAACCGAGGTCTTCGAGCCGATGGACATTTGTCCTCCGGCCAATACAGGCGATGATACCGGTCTCATTTCCATTGAAATCGAGACCCCGCCTGTGACGACCTTCGGTGGGGCTGAATTCAAGGATGAGGATGCTCAGGAAGATGGCGATCTCGTTCCCATGGAAATCGAGATCCCACCTGCAATGAGCTCTGAAGTCCCTGGATTCGGAGACGAGGATGCTCGGGAAATTGACCAGCTCGCAGATGTCCTGAAAATGTTGCATCTTGACAACCAGTACTGGGAGCCAAGATAGGAATCTTCGGCAACTCAGCGCTGGGATGTTCAAGACAACATGGACATCTCTCCACGCCCGACGCCACCAGCCACCCCTCCCATCCAATCCCCCGAGACCTCCCCTCTCCTCGCACCCACCCAACGACTTGAGGCTATATCAGTAGATATAGACCTCGTCGACTATGGCGAGAGAGACTCGGGTGTCGATATGGATGGTGTGAGGCCCGAGACTACCGAGGGTAGCCTACTCGCTCCCCCGCCAACGGCGTCTGAAAACTCGGTGGGAATGGCCCCAGTGGAGAGGGCGTTAACCAATCCTGCCGAATTCCAGGCAAGCCTGGCTCAGGAGCTAGAGGCAGCTCTAGAGGCAGATGAGCCCGCCGAGACGTGCACGTTCCAGTTCACGTTCCAAGCCCCACTACCGAAGCAGGAAACGAAACTGGAATCGCTGCCGTCTCCCCTTCCTAAAGGTGGGCCTCTCTCCTCTAAGCGTCCCACGGGTAGTAGCCTTCCCCCATCTCATCCTACGGGTGGCCCTATCCCCTCTCAACGCCCAACAGTTGGCACTCTCCCCTCGGTCCCTTCACACAACACCACCTCCCAACGAGTGGGTGAACCGACCAAGGCCGCACTCCAAACCCCCGAGGTTTCGGACCATGCGGCCGAGGCCGATTCCCCAGCCATCCTGCTTTTGAAGGATGGACTCGTTCCGACGAAGGATGAAATACACCTTGTTCGGAGGAGGTGCGTGGCGGCGGTCAAGCAGGCAATTCTTAGCCAGCCCATTTGTTTGAAAGGGGCCGCGGGAGCCATTCAGATCCCCGCGGAATTTCTTCGCGAGATGGACGCCAACCTGGGACGGCGTTTGGAGGAGGAGAAGAGCCGGCTGAAAGAACCGGCCATAAATGCCAAGGTATTTAATTCGGTTCTTTCGCCGTGGACGAGTTTCGTCCACACCAATTTGATGAGCGGTGATGACCCAATCATCAAAAAGGGGGGCCAGCTGGACACCCTTGGAAAGTTCGTTGAAAAATGGACTTTCCAAGTAAGGAGGTTGATGATCCAAAAGCCGGAGACTTCGCGTCTCGTCGCCGCCGCTCGGAAGGATTAAGAGCGCGGCTTGGGCCAACAAAGACAGGGCACGATCACGGAATCCTCATTTTCTTTGCCGCCAAAAGGCGTCGATCTCCTCTCGGAATTCCTGATGGGATTTGTATTATTATTAAAGCATTACATGGCGCCATCAGGCTCCCAATCACCATTTTCGACGACTTCCCACTCTGGCACACTCAGCTCGCTCATTAACTTCTTCTTGAGTTTGTCCGCTAGCTTTATCGGGGTCGGCAACCTGAACGATCGGATGAACTCTGTACCGCTAGCACTACCAAGAAAGGTGTGAGTCGTGCCATGAGAAAATCGACCCATCACGGGAGGAGGGAGCCCTGTCTTTGCCTGGTCTGGATCATCACCTTCGGAAGTACTGCTTGGAGCCGAAAGGGGAGCGTAAAGCTTCGGGGTTTGAGTGTTGTGCAACTGCTGCCCGATCAAGAGGTTATAGAGATTGCGGCCCATATTGCAGAGGTCCTCGAACGATCCACGATCACCAATGGGAACATTCTGAGTCAGGCAGGCCCACGCAATGTCATATGCGAGGAGGGTGACGCCTTCAAGAAAGAAGGAATGGGCGGAAGGGTCGTCCTTCGCAAGGACGGGGAGAGGTTTATCGACGAATAGCGGGCGTGGACGAGACGTATTGCCGAGATCACGGTTTCGACCGCTACTAAAATCCGACGGACCTCGATTATTGCCACTGTTATCATCGCCGTGGCCGTTTGACTGTCTAATCTTGACCTTACCAAGAGACTGGTCATCACCATCTGCGTGGCGATACGACGACGCCAAGTTGTATATGGTCGGCCGAGGATGGTCACTACGGGGCATATTTATCTCAGCTGGCAACCGAAGGGCGAGATAATGTGACGCCAAGATCAGAATGTGAGCAATGTGGGAAAGGGAAGTTGAAATGACTTCCGGTGGCAGAACTGTCAAGCAGGTTAGAGCACTCGATCTCATGATTCCTCGCAGCATGACGAAAAAATGAGAAATGGCGGTGGCTCGAAGTGGATGGGGGATCCGCACAGAAACAAACAAGGGGTTCTAGGTCGATTCCTTACCATTCATGGACATTAGATCTATGACGTCTATCCCTCCAAGCTTGTACTCATATTTCGACGATCCTTTCTTGATCCTCCGCAGCCCGTACAGCTTGGCAGCCTCCTTACAAAGAAAAGCACGGGTACCAGCCATTTGGTCGGAATTGCGGTTCCAGCGACCCCGAAGCAAGAGAGTGGCACTCTCGGTTTCGTCCAGAGCCTTGGTTCTTCGAGCATCAATACCATTTGAAATGGATGCTAAGTCGGATCTCCGCCTCGTGTTGGCCTCGCGCCGGGCATTGATTTCGGCTCTAGCAGACTCAACATCGGCGCGCAGTTTCTCGGCGCGTGCCAATATCTGGGCAGTTCTATCTTCAGCGGCGGACTGACGAGATACCAGAGATTCCATCACGAGTTTCTTGGTGGGTAACAAAGACGGAGATGGAGACGGAGACGAAGACGAAGACGGCGATCGACTTTGGGCTAGTTCCCCGCCGGCATGGGAAACCAAGTCATCGACGCGACCCCGGAGCTCTTCATTCTCGAGCAACGCCTGCAGCATCCGGACGCGGCCTTCATAACAGCGGTTCCTCGCATCAACAGCACAGAGGAATGGGAGACGAGTTGGGTGATGCGGCCGACTACAGATGTCGCAGTTCAATATTCCTGGAGGGGGGTGAGCCATGAGATTAAATCCTCGGTCTACAGAAGACCGGTAGGGGTGGTGTGAAGTATGACGGTGTGTGGATGAGGATGAGCGAGAAGTATGACGGTGGATGAGCGAGAAGTACGACGGTGTGTGGACGAGCGAGAAGTATGACGGTGGGCGATGAGCGAGACTTGAGGCGAAGACTATAAATAATGAGAGGGGGATGCAGGCAATGGCGTATCTGAAGAGGTGGAGGAGTAAGATGAATGGAGTGGTGGCGACAGACCGCTGCAGGTTGGGGTTCTTCTTTGACGCCTCAACTGTCCACGCTGAACGGGACTAAACAGCGGCTTGTGATCCTTTCAGATATTTTTGGTGACCTGGTCACGGGGCTATGTCGAGCATCAATCGCCAACTGCCATTGATGAGACCGCGTTCGGCCGGAAGTTGTTGGTCACAATGCAGTGGCGTATTAAAAAGAAAAAAACTGCACGACCATTTGATCCAAGTCGTCTGGCGATTCCAATTGAATTGGACGAGTACAGCCTGGAGGCAGAGGAAGAGGCAGCGGCAGCCGAGCAATAACGCACCTTGACCAAGACAAAGGCATTACACTATTAGTGTACATCAAGGTACCAAGATAAGCTTCACTTCACTGTTGTTTTACTGCTGCGGGGCGTTGAAGCTTATTTGACTCAGCAGCACAGAACAGCAACATCAACACACATCAATTCAACATAACAGAACATTGATCAATCAAATAATAACCACCACCGACACTGGAGTATGAAGTACTTGTGTTATTGATCCATCAAGTCGACGAACATCAAATCAATCAAATCAGTCGAAGCGCAGCGGGGTGTACGAGTACCTCAGTATCAGCTCGGTGCTACAGGTCGAGGTTACAGGCGGTCTTCACCTCTAGCACCCACTGGTGGGAACCCTGGACGGGCAACGGGTTGAAGAACGACAGAACATTTGAACAATTGAACAATTCATCAATTCAATCAATCGGATTGATCAAATCAATTGATATTACCACACGCAAGAGCTCATTCGATGCTCAAGATCAACCCCCTCGTCGACCTCAACTCTCAAGCTCCTTTTACCGCCAGGCCATGAAGCCGAGCTGGTCTATCCTTGTCTCAGCAGGTGCCTAGCCAGTGGATTGATCAATTGATCAATGTTTCCAGCTCCACTTGAACTACAACCAACTCTCAACCTCGATCAAGTATCCCGAATTGTACTGTCACAACTCGGCCATCAATATTTCCGACCACTTTCGCCGCTATTCTCATGAACCAAACGCAAACCAATTAATTGCACGAGGAGTCTTCTCTGTGCGCAACTCGACGCACCCTCCTCAGGCATCAACACCCGGCAAACCTAGACCCCAACGCATACACAAACAGCACACCTTCTTTCTTCTCACCTTTGACCCATCACAGCCTTCACGAGTCTATTGTTGGCTTCGACCCTTCCACCCAATCCCCAGGTTTGATCACTAGCCTGCGAGAGTCCAAGACCTTAACCATGGCCTCCAATTTAGAGGCTGTGGTAGATGGCATAGATAGTAACGCTTCAACACTTAACGGGCCAACACATGACGATGCCGCCTCGGCTGCCATCGCGCTCCGAGGTGCGGGCGGCGATGGAAGACAAGAGCCCTTGAATTCTCAGGGAGGAATGGCCATTACGCCAGAACCTCGACCCGATCAAATCTTAGCCAACACCACCCAAACCACACCAAGTACACCTGGCCTCCTCCCTCCGTTTGATTGGGACGATTTTCAATCTCGCTATGAAAGAGCATTGGCAGAAGCAGACACGCACGAACGTGCGGTCCTTGACGAATTTGAGCGCTTGTCCAAGGTAAACATCTTATCCCGTACCCCTCCACGATAGGCTTATAATAGCTGATGATATCTTTTTTTAGTACTTTAATGTATGGGCATCAGCTTCTGCAGCTCACGACAATGAGCGAGCCATGAAGCGGCTACAAACAAGGCAGCGATACGTGACACTGTCAGAAGAAAGCATGGCGCAAAAACAGAAACATTGTAAGTCGCCTCATCTTTGCGCTCTACCGAAGTGCTGTCCGCCAGGTGGTTAACAATTTCTGTGACGATCAGATGATGAAGTCCTCCGGGCGTTCCAAAGTGCTCTTGCGCTTCTTAGTTCGAAATGAGCTAACCTTCTCTCTTTTCTCCATTTGGCCTACGAACTATTACCTCACAAGTTCCCCCGACCCGAAGATGTTGGAAACAGGTCGTCCCTGGCCACCCAGTTTATTCACTTTTCCTCTTCGCAAAATCAGGTCTAGATGGACAGTCCTCTCTAGGATTTCCTCACAACTCACACAGCCATCCCTGGAAAATATAATGGCTCATCTTCGAAACGAAAACTCCACCGAGCAACTCCCTGACTGCTTCGAGATGAACCGCCTCGCAAGGTAGCCTGGCTCGACTTTATTCATCTTTCTTACAGAACAAGAACACTGAAAAATTGATATCAGTTTCGGCATTCGTGGACACGGTCTTTTTCATCCTCGTTTCAGCCTCATCACTGCTGGAGAGCTCTATCTTACTTCCACCGAGTCGTCATCCTCCAAATACCTCCAAGCTTGCTCCCTGCACGATTTAATGGATTGCCGCCTTTCTGGCTGTTCCCCTACGGACGACTTCCGGAATCCATCACGGTTCAAGATTTTGAGAATTTCTTTAACGCCGCTCAACTCGGATAGGATAAACTCTCTCACACTCTCGATTCCACCCATTTCACTGAACTTTAGAAAACACATGTTCGGCCTTGAGAAGATTTTGTCTGATTTTGAGCTATTCTACGCTGCGGCATCTGATTAACCGCGAAGAGATGAGGGATTGAATGACGGAGCCTTCATCCCTACCCGTGGCATGCCTGGATCGAGCCTTCACACCTATCTATTTATTGGGCCCTGACATATCTTCCTCATTATTCCTTGGCTCTTTACGAACCAATTTCCCAGTCATCCAACGCCAGTAAACATCGGGACTGTCAAACAGGACTTAGCCGTTAAGTTGGGGGTTAGCACCACATTGCTTACACAGGATGAGACCGTGTATCCATTCAACTGGCGATAATAACGGATCCTCGCACTTGGCTCTGGGTTTATACGAAGTATACTATTTATACACTATGAAAGGCCTATTATTATGTTTCTCCGGCACACAACCGAAGTGGTTCTTTATGGTTTCCGAGGCATATTCTCATTGAGTGTATTTCAGGCGTTGATGGGGGCTTATTGAGGACGAGCATCAAGAAAATGAGAAGAGTAGAAATCCAAGACTGCACATCAACTTTCATCCAAGAAACTAGGAAAAGAAGGCCTTTTATTTTATTCCATTTGCCTTAAAAAGAGAGAGAGATTTGTTTCGTTGACTTGTATCCGCCTCTCCATGGCACATTTGACCAAGCTGGTGCACGTGATCTAATATTTTGGTAGGATGGGTCCAGCACCTGGGATTAGGTACCTGAGTACCGAGGTACTTAGTAAACTCCTGTCTTTCTGGAAATTGGCGGATCCAAGCTCCAACCTCTGATGTACAATAACATCGACCTTTAATGTTACGGAGGACGGAGGGACAACATCTTTCCGATCTCCGACCATCTGCGAAGCGTCAAGTCCAGGCCACCGACGAGGCAGGATATGTCAGATCCTTTACGGACAAGGTTTCAGATACCACTGGTCTCCAATGTGAGTTTCCCCAAGCTAAATAATCGGTTGTTGTTCTTGTTTTATTAGCATGCAAAGGTTGACATGTTTTTGTTATGAAAAGAATGATATCTCCAACTTCTTCATAGCGCACTTCTCGGATGAGGCGGTCAAAACATTCGATGCTCAGTTTCTTTGCCCGAGTGAGCATGTCGAGCTGCCCTCAACCCACGCCCAAGATGGTCCCTTGCAATTTGACGATGGGCATCCCCTAGATTGGGAATGGGAGGAAGATGCCGGCGACGCCCTGGGATACTATCCTGATGGTGTTAAGCGAACCTTGACAGATGAACAGATAGAGATATTCAGGCACTCGGAGCTTCACGAATTACGCCGTACGGCCAAGAAAGATAACAGTACGCAGCTGCGCCTGTCCACATCCACACCCCCGACCGAAGGTAGCCCTTCCGCGACGAATAAAGGTCATATTGCCCGTGATCTTCCGAAACATGAACTCCAGCCTGCGAGGGCAGGGGCAAAGAAGCGCAAGCGCAGGAGCAAGCAGACCCAACAGACGAACCACGAGCCGAAGATTGATCTAAGGAAGCGTACCTGGGATATTGTTGAGCCTGGATTAGATAGCCTTGATTACGACTGAGCTGTCACGCCGGGCAATCACAGTATGGGATTGCTAGTTAAGAGTCGAAGACATCCTAGTCCACCGCAGGACTAAGGACTTCATCACCCTGGTATGTCTCGCTTTCTTTCATCTTCCCAATCCTAGATACCTTATGATGACCCATGTTGTCATCCTTATACGGACTGGTGCTATCAGCTTCTCATATAGCACCGTAATGGCGACCCCTAATCTTCTCTCTGAAGGTGACATCCCTTCAATCACTCTTCTCTGCATTTATATCTGCCATCTGAGGAAGCTAACATAAATCTCACATTTTGTAGTCTTTACGCTGAGGCCTTTAGCGGCCAGGCGAAACCTGCGCGGACAGGAACACCAGGCATGGAGAACTCCTGAGGGTGTTGCGTGTTCTCCCAACACATTTCAACACCAACCCATCTCTTCGGCATTGATGTTGTTCACATATCTCTCCCGTCCTAGGTTATCTCTGACCTACTAAGGTCCATTTTCCCCCGTGAGGCTATCTAGCTGGGGAAGTCTTCAACGCCCTGATCAACCGTTACCGCGTTTTAGGGGTTATTTTATGTGTGGTTCAACCCTGAGCTCCCTCGCCTGCATTCGCCGTGGACAGCCTTGATAACAAGGGTGACGAATTGGCCGTGTTCGGGTGGACCGTGTTTGGGCCCGAGTTTATCCGCACGAGTTGTGTGTTCCTCCTGCGGCCATGCCTGTTTCCGCGCACCTTCCGTATGAGCTTCAGAAGTATGAAATAGTTGTATGTCGCGGGGATGATCTCGTAGCAAGCAACCACTGCAGTCAACGTGTTTGATGGACCGTACTCTCCCTCTAGTCTTGCGTAAAAAAATAGATCAATTAATCAAACTGATTCATAACTCAATTTGATGCTAGTGCTGTGAAGTACACTGTACTGATTCACTTGGACGCTGTGCTGAGCACCTGAACTATGCTACTTCGTAATAATGATGTGCCCACCAAAAAAATATAGGTGGTGACTTGGACTGCTTGGACTGGGTCTTGTGGGCTTCTCCACTGTGCGATTTTCCTGTCAAATGCTGCCACCAACCAAAAAACAAGAACAAAGTCTTGCCCCGCCCCTTCTCCCATTTGCACCCCTCAATCATCGCGATCGCATGTCAATTCTATCTTCGAGCATCGATACTACCCAGTCACAACCCCGCGACTGTCTCCCCCAACTGCACATCGATTCCACTCCTCTCCATCTTAACCCATCAAAGCACGGCGGCTGCAATAGACCGATCCCCTCCGCCCACGATGGCTCGGGTCTACGCCGATGTTAATCAGAACATGCCCAGGTCGTACTGGGACTACGACAGTGTCAACATCAGTAAGTCGCAACACCACCGAGCCATCTTCCTTGGCAGTGTGCATTCAATACTTGCCGTTGCCGCGCTCCTATCCATTAGCTCGTACTCTGCTTCGGGTCGCGGTCGATCCAGCATCACAGTAGCTAACGGTACGATAGGCTGGGGTGTCCTTGAGAACTACGAAGTTGTTCGCAAGATTGGTATGCCTCCCGCCCTTTCCAAGCCCTTCCCTGGCTGCACACGCTACCTTTCGGTTGCGTCGACTATCCCCGCGGCCGCGCGACGGAGACGGCGTGTGTGCCCTATACTGTTCCGGTCCTTCCTGCTAACCGAGTCTCTCTGTGGTGAGAACAGGCCGTGGCAAATATTCAGAAGTGTTCGAGGGCATCAATGTGGTGAACTACCAGAAATGCGTCATCAAGGTCCTCAAGCCAGTGAAGAAGAAGAAGATTAAGAGAGAGATCAAGATTCTTCAGAATCTTGCTGGAGGTCCGAATGTAGTCGCCCTGCTAGACGTAGTGAGGGATTCACAGGTCAGTCATCCTCCCTCCCTTCCGTTGCCTCAAGACAATACTCCTTCATCTGCCGTTCCTATTCTCAATCCGCGGAAACTGACTCACCGATACTGCTTTGGCACCCGTAGAGCAAAACGCCGTCTCTCATCTTCGAGCATGTCAACAATACCGACTTCCGGAACCTCTATCCGAAGTTCACCGACCTAGATGTCAGGTATTACATTTTTGAGCTCCTCAAGGCCCTCGATTTTTGCCATAGCAAAGGCATCATGCACAGAGACGTGAAACCTCATAACGTTATGATCGACCACGAGAACAGAAAAGTGAGTACTCCCACTACGAAGTCTGGCGCTATAGCGTTCGTCTAGCGGCTTTAGGTCTCCGATCTGCTCGCGTCCAAGGCTATGGCCATTTACTAGCTGCTAACATGACTGCCCCCTTCATTCTAGCTGCGCCTCATCGACTGGGGATTGGCCGAGTTTTACCACCCCGGAACCGAATATAATGTGCGCGTGGCATCTCGCTATTTCAAGGGACCCGAGTTGCTTGTTGATTTCCAGGAATACGACTACAGCTTGGATATGTGGAGCTTGGGAGCTATGTTCGCGTCGATGATCTTCAGGAAGGAGCCATTTTTCCATGGCCAAAGCAATTCAGATCAGCTTGTCAAAATTGCCAAGGTCCTCGGTACCAGCGACCTCTTCGACTACCTAGATAAATACGAAATCGAACTCGACACCCAGTATGACGACATTATTGGCAGGTTTCCCAGAAAGCCTTGGCACAGTTTTATTACGACCGAAAACCAAAGATTCGTTAGTAACGAGGCCATCGACTTCCTGGACAAACTGTTGCGATACGACCATCAGGTATGAGGCCTCTCTGTCCTCCCGTTCATCTCACTTGCTAACAATGGTTTAGGAGCGTCTCACTGCCAAGGAGGCTCAAGCCCATCCCTACTTCAATCCTGTTCGAGATGAGGCCGTTTTTAAGCAGCACTTGGCTGCCAATGCTGCCGCCGCAGCTAGTGCAGCTGCCAATAACTAGACCGGCAGGGGTTTAACATTGCGAATATGCGATGCATGGCAACATAAGCCTGCAGTACCCCGCGTACCCGTTGCTGGCATGGATTATTTTGTACGCGAATAGAGTAAGAAGAACACAGCATCGATTCTCCAAGCTCCGCGGGATGGTGGTTATTCACCAACGCTATCAAAAGCAGCAAGGTCGCCAGCCTCTATCCAGTCGCACTTCGCTGGGATCTAGTTGTTATGGATATCGATGGGCCGACTTACCACCACACTTTATTCATCTCCCAGAGGGCTCTCTCCTATGGATTGAAGTGCAGCCGCTGTTCTATGTCTTTTCCGCTTTAGCCAGCCTGAGTCTCACCAGTTTTGCTTCTCCTCTCCCCACAATTCCCGTATCCCTCTTCTCTCTAAGAGCGGGTCTTACGCCATGCATCATCCAACACATGGGTAAGCGGGTAGCATGTCTCCTTTTGATAGCCTCAAGGTGTTTAGGCATCCCCCTGCACAACCCAGGTACCCTTGTTTTTAATAGCCTCGGTCTCCCTTCCGTCTTTCTCTTCATATCAAACTTGGGGTTTCTGTACTGGTCGTTAACACGCACGCGCGCTTGCCGTGGTCGATTACGAGGAAGGTTTGGCGTCTGTTCGATTGTTTCTTCGTCTTCTTGCTCAATAGCAGAATCTAAGAGAACATGGCGTCGGTGTTCGGTACTCCGCATGCCATTCATAGCTTTGCTCCGTTTAATTTCTACGAAACATGAAGTTGACACTTGGTTACTGTGCCTTTTAATTTGCAATGGTGAAGGAAGGAGAGGGTACTACAAGCTTCTTCCTTTCTATTTTTGCCTGCTTTCCAAATTACCTCAGACCTAGGAAACGCCATGACACCCACATAGTTCCCCTTTCAACGCCGCGAATTCTTGAATGCCTTAATGCTCCAAATTTATAGCAAAAACGCGTATAGAACACAAGAGGCCGAAGTTGTTCCTCATCTAAGAAGAGCGCAAAAAGACACAAAAGCCTCAGTTTGTCTGGCTGCGTCATTCGCTGCGAGCTCGAGTGCTGATGTTACTAGCATGAGCGAGCAAAAACTTGCAGCATGTGAGTGTAAGCTTACATGCCTTTGTCCACGACTCGTCCTGTGCAATGCCGAGCTTTATGCTGACATCGCCTATCCGTTCACCTTCAATCTTGTAGGGCAGCTTGAGCGAAGATCGGCCACTGACATGCGTTTCTCGCTCGACAAAAGCCCCCAACTGGCGGACAAGCTCGAGGAAAGCCACCATGGCAGTATTGAGCTTACGGTGCATGAATGTTAGACCCAAAGGAGTGTCTCCCGAAGAGTAAAGCTCCAAAGCTGTACGCTTTGGGGCAGGAGGAGGCGCTTGACCCCCCCGGTCACCTGCGAGTCGACTTGACGAGGGCGAAGGGTAGTCGAGTCGGATGATTTTGGAGGTACTCCCCATGGGCTGAGGTTCGAAGCCGCTAAACTTGAAGTTAAGTTTTTCGGCAACGGTGACCAGAAGCAGCAACGCATGGCCCCAAGCGGCGTTGATTTCTGGCCAATCCACAGGCCTGCTCGATAACCGACCTAGTCGAAGGCCATTGATGGTCGCAAAGGTCCCATCGTGGCTGATGCAGAAGGTGTCATTGTAGACATTTGAACGCTGTAATTTCTCTAGGAGCTGGGAGTCGTGGTCGAATTTCGAGTTGATGCTGTCGCGTTCATTTTGGAATTCAGTGAGCTTAGTGGTGAACTCGTTCCTCTCGCGCCAGAACGTCTCCTCCTCGAAGTCTAACTGGGCTGCCTCCTCCTCCAAAGCGAGGATTTCCTCGTCTGCTGCTTCCTTTTCCTTTTCAAGTCGTAATAACTCCGCCATAGCATCCGCTTCTTCGCTCTCGACCTTCTTTAGGGCATCTTCCTGGATCCTGAGATCATCGTCGGTAGGCTCATCCGCCTGTAGCTGTTTCAAGTATGTGATGTAGGCGTCTCTCTCCTTCGTGGTGGTCTCGAGCCTCCTCTGTAACTCGTCGATGAGGATATCGGTACACTCGACGCAGACCGGATGATCGATATCGGATCGCGCCGACAAAATCTCGAAGAGTTTATTCATACGCTCCATTTCGTACGTTTGGTTCATATCCTGCTCGCCATTTGCGTCTGCGCCCTTGTCGTCGATGTTCGGCGGTATCCTGGTGGAATGGGGGGCATCTTGGCGAGGCGAAGGCAAGGGTGCTGCAACTTGGGACTGGGTAAGATATATGAACGACATGGACGAGTCTCGCTGGGCGAGGTGGGGGCCGCCAGCAAGACGTTTGAAGGTCGGCGCCGTGACATCATGGGAGACTTTCCCGTACAGGGCCTTTCTTTGTTTCTCTTGCGGGCGGGCGACTCTCGGATAGGTTTCTGTTGCCTTCTTCACTGTGTTTTGCGAGGAAGAAGCTGGGGCCAGGGTCAGCAACCGTGTACTTGGGGCGCCTACCAGAGATTGGTAGGTGGTAGGTGTCGTGAGAAGGTAAGGTTTCGGGGAAGGTTGTAAAATACGAACCCACCAGAAGATCATAAGCAGCAGGATTCAAGTTCTGTAAGGAACTGTCCAGTTTCAGCGGCAGGCGACATTTTTGACAATATATGGCCATGATGAGAGGGCTTAGAGGGAGATGGCCTCGTCGCTCGCAGTAGTGTCTCAACGTCGTTCAAAGTCAGGGAGTCGACCGAGACAATGGAGACAGACAACATCGATAGGAGAAATGTAGGAGTAGATAATAGATCAACCTGGAGGATCTGGGATGTAGCAGTAGTTTATGTGCATCAAATATATTGCAGGACGTTAGTCTGAAGCAAGAGTCGGATCAAGTTATGGTTATCGACCTTGATCTACAAAGTACATTGCTCCTCTTGAGAGGAATGCCAGGCACTGACGTATGCAGTCAGGTGGGCCAAATTAATGGTGATCTTTACAGAGGAAGGGATCTCTTTATTTAATTCACTTCACTGCAAGGAACTACAATGTAGGAAGTACTTCATATATAACAATTGAAGTCAATAATATTTGATAAGCAGGGAGTGTCATGTACTTTCCACAATTGTATCAGATGCATGTGACTTTCATTGTTACTTTTGAGGATGTATAGAGCTACTAAGTAGTACAAAGTATGAAGTCGCAGGCACATCCAGTTCAGAAAATCCCGGGGTCAGTGCTCCGTAGCAACCAACCATCACCCCTCGTCCAAAACGTCCAAAACCTCTCCAAAGAGTCCAAAGTGAAAGCGCTCCAGCTGATCACCACCCCAATCATCTTCCCCCATTCGCTAATAATACTAATAACACAAGTGTCACCTTGCTTGCGTTAGTGATAATCGAACCCTCCTAACACCCAGCGTGAACTGCTCCTCTTCTGGTGTAGCTCCATGGCCTAATTACCATGGAGCCTCGAAGAAAGAGACCGCGACTTGAGCTTGATCTCCATACTCAATCCGAGGACGATGATGACGAGCTTAACTACGACCCCGAAGAAATATCCCGAAAACGGGACCCAGGTTTTCGCCTCGCCCAATCCCGCGCAACTGCAGCTTTTCGCCTGAAGTCTACCTTTGAAAGTATCTTTGAAAAGTATGAACGCGACTTCTCGGGTGTCGGCGATGAGATCGACCTTCGTACCGGGGAGATCGTGGTGGACAATGGCCATCTTCAGAAAATGCGGAATGAGAAAGACGTTGGTCTAGACTTGGCCGAAGCTGGAAAGGAAATGCCTGGGAGTGCCAGCACTGCCGACGAAGATGCCATCGTCCATTCGGCGCAGGCGCAGGCGCAGGCGCATGGGAACCGCCGAAGCCCTCGATACGAGACGAGCGAGGACGAAGATCGCATACTTGGGGGAGACAACATTACGGGGAGCCATGAAGGAATAATCAATGGCCCAATGGCCATTGTGCCATACGCTTCAGCCCACCGGCCGGCGCACCTCTGCACCCCGTCAAATGCCTCCCTCTATCCACCCCCCGCCCGCCTCAGTTCGCAACCCTATTTCGGTGCCTCGCCGCTTTTTTTCAATTCCTGGACCCCATCCGGCGCAGGAGATCCCATGTGGCGTGCTCCCCAAATTGAAGTGCCAAGATTCAGGAGCTCCTTCGCCACGAGTTTATATGCCAACCGTTATCAGCTTCCCGCCCGCGAAGGCTCACGTTCTATCTGGGCGCCCCGGCCTAAAAAGGATGATGACGAGGAAGAATTGGATCCGTTACCGAAGCTACGGGTGAAGGCATCGCCTCCCACAAGGAGAGTTCCAGCTAGGCCTGTGATGGCCAAGCTAATCCGCGCCCATCCTGAACCTGGTGAAGACTCTGATGATGAGGAGTGTATTTTGATGGGCGCAAAAATAGATCCAACCCCAACCCCTAGAGATGGACAGACAAATAGCGTTGATAACGGTGACACTGTGTCCTTGAGCAACGGAAAGCAGACCGGTATGGAACACATTGAGACGGGCGGCTCCACTGCGCAACCAGGTACCCATACCCAGACGCAGAGCTGTAAAGAAGCTGAGGGCGGAGGAGGCGGATTAACTCGACGAACAAAACCTCGCCGGCCACGGAAAGACCATACTAGACGCCCGAAGACTGACCAATTGACGCCTGCCCATGAATCTGCGCACGAAAACAGAAGATCGAGCGGAGAGCCTATTTCGTCCGACAGAGCGGCAGCGCCGATAGCTACGCCATCCGCCGCAGCGACCCAAGGAGCCAGCTTGACCCCTCTTAACAATGGGAAACGTCGCTGGTCGAGCAGCGTCGTTGTGGAACTTTCTTCCAGTCATCTATTTGATGACGGTTGTTACCTTGACTTTTCAAACATGTCGGACGACTCTATGGCGCAGTCTCCACACAACCGCCCCTCATCCTCTCAACTCTCAGTCGAGCGCGATACTGGGGATTCTCAAAACGACGCCCCTTCTCCGCCTGAGAAAGTTATTCCGGATTCACAAACGCCAGATAGCCCTATTACAGAATCACTTGAGCCCGTTCTTGATACCGCAGTCATATCTTTGCGCCTGTGCTCGAGTGCAAATGACACTCGGCAGCAGCTTGCCCCCAATGCCTATGACCTGTCTGATGAGGAGCTGGGGTTCGTTTCTAAATCAGCGAAATTTGGGAAACATCTGCCCAATGCAAAGGAATGTTCCGGTTCGCCTCGGCCAGTCGACCGTGACCAACTTGACGATATCCATATTGCAAGAAAACGGCATGATGAAGCCGCTATACCTTCAATGAAGAACGTACCAACAGATTCATCACCCGCAACATTGTTCTCTCCAATCAAGACAAGGTCAGCTCGAGCTAGAGCACGCTCAGTCATCAAGACCTCGAATATAGCGTGTATTTCAGCTCCTGGTGCCGATGCATCGACTACCTCCACCTCCGACCTCAAACAAGGCCCTAACTCCTTACCTTTGACGAACATAACGCCATCCTCGGGTGAGAGACCTTCATCTTCGCATGCACAGCCGCTGCGATCAGCCTCACCTCTGAGGGAGGTTCCGCAGTTGCCCACTCGTGGGGTCAACGAAGAACCCCAGCTCTCGGATGGGGAGACTAATACTTCTGCGTCGCCGAATATACTCGACCCTGCGCATAAAATTCCATCACATTCAGACAACCACAACCCCGACCCTCAGTTGTCACAAGAACCAACATGTTTAAAGGAAGATCGCCAACCCCCACCCAATGCGATCATTTCCCAGCCCTCCGCTGAGGCTGACACGGGCTCATCCGCTCAGGTGCTGTCAAAAGACAGCAACGGGGCCGCCTCAGCCGAGCCCAGATCCAAAGAGGCGACCAAATTAAACTCTTCCACGTCCGTCAGAAGCGCAATCCAGGCAACTCGGCAGGGCTCCAGGCTGAAATCCTCTACTACATACAAGAACACTAAAAAGTCAGCCAAGAGACCCTCCACTCGCCAGGGGAATGGGGCCGATGGTCATATTAGCCAGGTCGAATCCTCTCCTGTCCTCCAGACAGGGAAACCCTTAGCTGGTTCCTCTGACGAACCCGTCCGGCAACAGCCGCCGTGCCATCTAACCCCGACAGCAACACCAAGGTCCAAAATGCGTTTCAGCGATACTACACCAAGATCACTTCCGTCAACCGGTCACCGGTCCCTTACTTCCCTTGTACCCGAAGCTAGTAGTGCTTTCTCGGCCAATGAGTCCGAAGATGAACTCACCATTAATTCGAGCGTTTTCCGGACCAGCTTCAGCCGGCACGTTTCCTCAAACAACTCCATCAGCAAACTGACATCCTATCGGCCCAAACACCCTGACTCTACACCTACGAAATCTAGCAGATACAGCTCGGGTTCGTTAATGTCTTCAAAATTGGGAAATACGCGAAGACTTTCCAGAACCCCGTTTGTGCTTTTTAATGCGGAGCGACCATCCGCCCCAGACGAGTCTGTCATGAGAACTCCAGGAGGGACAATTCGAAAATGTGGAGAGGGCGGGATCAAATGCGGCAAAGACTTTTGCTTTACGTGCTGCTGAGGGATTCAATGGCGGAGCCTGGCGGCGATATGTAGGACCAACGCCAGAGAGATCCAACTTCGCCCTTGTGGGATATTGCCACGGTAGCCACCGTAGCGGAGTCTCCGATTACTGGCATTAGCTCTCGATCTCGAGCATTCTCATTTAAACTTATAGAACTCCAAGGGGTTTTGGCAGATTTTGTAAATCAAGGCCATCACATCATCTTTTACAGCACTTCCCAGCTCGTAGTGGTCTATAGACATGAGATAGATTCTGAGCTGCTTGAGCCCATGATGCTACATCATTGATGCTTTCACCCTAAGCCTCCGTTTAACGAACAATCCCTCATCCAGATTTATTTATTACTGTTTCTCACAGGCCCGAAAAGAGAATCATCCATTCTTTCACAGGTAGATATCCAGCCATCTTCCCCAAGTGTACTGCCAACACTTCGCAACTCAGCTCCACCCACGTCGTTGAATGACGCCTTGACTCTACAGAGTCGTAAGAAAGATGCTGGTCTAATGGATTAATGCATGACTACTGCACAAGGAGCGTTTCCTGTTTTTTTTCACGGCACAGAATGCCCAAGCAAGTAGATGAGCTGCTTTTTTTAGGACAACTTTATTTAAATAATAAGGATAGGAGGAGCTCACAAGAAGTTAGATGGGACCTTTAGATCCTGCCCCCCTTTGCTATTAAAAGTAGGAGTAGGAACCACACTGGAGGGATCTAATCAACTGACCTCGATGTTAGGGTCAATGGCCTGACGTTCCCATACCCCACGAGGCACATTTCGAATACTAGCGATGTCGCTTGGAAGAGATAAATGAAAGAAGGAAGGTCTCGCAGGCATTAAATGGGAAACACCGGTTCCAGTAAACAGGTGGCGTTGTGATTGAAGCATGAGCTGGCGGGCCATAACGGGGAGGCGGAGGAGGAGGCGGCACAGGGTATCGGTCCCAAAGTAGGGCAATCTAATTCCGTGCCATTCATGCAATTTATCAACCCGGAACTGAGGACGGCGACTTCAATCTATCACCAGTACTCATCTCACTAAATGCAATGTCGGACGAGTCTTGTCGAGGTTTAAATCTAAATGCATGCAACGAAATCAGCCGGAATCCCGCAGACGCAAAAGGTCCTGGTCCAAAATATGCACTTCCGACACCAAGATTAATTTACACCGCGTTGCACGAAATTCTGCTCGATATTCCCATCCGCCCCCGTCAACAGGTTTCCCAAAGCGTCTGGACCACCACAGAGTAGAGAAGCGGAAAAGGGGTGGCACCGGCTCCCCTCCGACATCATTCCTTCACATTTCTTCGCCTCCCAAGTGAAATGAGCTCCGCGGCGCTGGTCTCCTGGTGCGGTCTTTCCCGTGTGGTTGGTCGGGACTCCTGCCACCTCCATATCAAATATATTCTTTGAAAATAGCCGGAAGGAAATCGTGGACGATGGCCCTGACGGCTGCTAAACGTACGAGGGAAACCCCTGGGATGCGCTGGGTTAGTTGACTGCACAAAGCAGCCTCCCGGCTGGAATATATAAAGTAGTTCGCCCGTCGCCTTATTTTTATATTTCGCAGGGAAGAGCAGCGGCGCAATACTTTTCAGATTGGCCTTCATCCACAAGCCTCCAAAACCCGTGAATCGTTGATCTTTTTGACACTCTTCATTACCCGAGTTCGACTCCGGCCTGCAACAAAAGGGAGGAAGTAAAAAGAAAGAAGAAGAAAAAAGAAAAAGGGTCATCGCAACAAGGCGCTCTAACTTACGCGTCCCTCGGTGTTGAGCATTCTCTGGCCAACTTCTTCGCCCTCGACATGAAGCTGGCATCTGTGACAGCAGTATTTGCTGCGGTGTTGCCGCTGGCTGGCCTGGCCAACGCCGTCCCGGTTCTCAACTACCGCCATGAACCGGCGCTCCTTCAAGGCCGTCAGTCCGTTCCACCAGAGTATATTGATCTCCTGAAGGAACTACTGAACAGTAACCAAATCGACTCCGAAGCGAGGGTGTCCAGAGGTGGATTCAACGGACGACCCGGACGACCGTCCCAACGCATCGACCCGAGTAATCGCCGTCCCTCTCGACCCGGCCGGCCGAGTCCGCCATCCGACCCCAACAATGGCAGACCAAAGAGGCCCGGAAGGCCATTTCAAGCATCTTAACTAGATGCACCGTCTCCAGGGGCCTGCGGCTGGGTTTTAGTAGGCGAGGATC
>JUDQ01000104.1:64050-95349 GCA_000812075.1 Scedosporium aurantiacum
AATCAAACATCCGCCATCGCATTTATCGCATTTCTTCCTTCTTCCATCGAATCATTCCCAAGGCTACACTGTACTTCATACAAGTATTAAGAGATGCATGCGCTCTCAACTTTGATATTACCAACAACATACATACAACCACAGACTTAGTGTGATTGCAAAAGCCAACATTGAACTTTTCGCAGTCCCTCACTAACACTCTATTTTTCTTCTGGAAATCAACCATTGTATCAACCCTCCGAAGTCAGAAGTCAGAATATCCACATATCCACCATGGCCTCGCCAGAGGTTCGCGACTTTGCGTCCATCATCCTCAATCACTCCCCTCAGCCCTACACCTTCAATTTCTCTCCTTTCCTCCGCCAAGTCCATCACCACGGTCTTCCCGCAGATCGACCCATATGCAAGGCCTATGCGACCGGTCACTGCCCCAATGGAACAAAGTGTCTCGACCGGCACGTTAGCGACCCCACTGCAGTCAAGTCTGGTGGCGGACCTCCCGCTTCCGGCTTGAATTCACTCGTCTGCAAGCACTGGCTTCGAGGTCTGTGCAAGAAGGGCGAGCAGTGCGAGTTCCTCCACGAGTACAACTTGCGTAAAATGCCCGAGTGTAATTTCTTCGCGAGAAACGGATACTGCTCCAACGGCGAGGAGTGCCTCTACTTACACATCGATCCGCAAAGCCGCCTGCCTCCTTGTCCGCATTACGATCGAGGCTTCTGCCCTTTGGGTCCTACATGTTCTAAACGACACGTCCGGAGAATTCTATGTCCGTTTTATCTTGCTGGCTTTTGCCCGGATGGCAAGGATTGCAAGGAGGGAGTCCACGCGAAGTGGGTTACGGACCTTGGAAAGCCTACCCCGAAGCCCGAGAAGACAGAGGAAGACGATATCATGGCTACTACAAGACGTATGGATCTCGTTCCCACAGATGACGACAAAGATCGTGGAAGAGATCGGGAGAGGGATCGAGACAGGGATGATGGAAGATATCGCCACGGTCGCGGCGGAAAGTGGCGAGGTAGAGGAGAACGGCGGTTCAGAGGACGAGGTTATTAATGTTAGCATGAGCCTGATCGTGACTTGCCGAGCTGGAGAAATTGTATTACTGTTTTCTTCTTCTGTTTCCCTATCAGGATGGAGCCTCGGAACGCGCCTACATCGATCACGGATTCTGCGACAGGGCTTCGGCTGCTCTTTCAACAGTAGACGAGTGGATATTGATTTAGGACTAGGCTGGGGTATGTGAACGTCCTTTTTATGCACCACATACAGCCTCTTCCCAATACCTGCCTAGTGCCTGCTAGCCTTGTACATACATACGGTCCGAGCTCGCCATCGACGAGAGCCCCCATACGCAAAGCACCTCTCTAACCCTTCGAAGACGTCTATCCGCTATAATTTGCCATGTCCGGGATTGGCTAGGGTTCCGTCCAAACGTTGGACACTATCCGGCTATCGGCGGGAATAACCACGGCGTCATTTGAAAACTTCTCGTCGTCATCGGTACCTACCTGGGATCCTTCTGGGGAGCTATTTTGCCAAGTTGATAGCTCGTCCACTTTTCGAATCCCCATCATCCAAGTCACCAGGTTCCGAGGCACCCACCTTCCAACGAACCCATACACACTAGCCCCCAAACCAACCCGGATAGTCTGGGACGTAAGCGATCCATCGATGACATCAAAGACGGTGTTGTGCAAATGTCGAAGAGAACTTCCTTTCATGCCTCTTATCCTGCCCCCCGAGATGACTAGTTCGCTCTGCAGAATGAAGTTGCGGCCGTAAGCCATACGGGCACCATCGTCCCACTGGGATGTGAGGTCACATGGGTTGTCAGGCTGCGCTCTCACCGACGTAAACCCGCTGAAGTCGAATGTGCCCAGTTGAATATGGGTTACCGGGATAGAGAGCGGCCGGAGTTCGGCCGTTAAAACCTCCGTGAATGCCGTCAAAGCGGAGCAGACGGTGGCCTCCGGTGCATGGAAAGGAGGGTTGATGGAGGATATAATAGATGGGGTGAAAACTAGCACCTTGGGTTGTGACGATTTCTCTCCAGCTGGACCTAGGCGTGCGGTTAAAAGGGGGAGGAGAGCTTGGACTGTGACGATAGGGTGAAGGAGGTGCGTGTTAAATACGTCGGCAAAGTTGCTCGGGGGGATCGTCGCAATGGGTGATGTTTGGTAGTTGAGGGCTGGGATTAGGATGACGGCCTTTAAACTAAGATGATCAGGGCGCGCCCTAGGGACGGGAACGTAGGGGGATTTTAGGAATGCAGCAAATCGTTCAATCGCAAGGGAGGCACTAGGAGGCTACGGAAGAAGTCAGTGAGCCGAATCGGAACGGATCAAAGATGGTCGAGGGGCGGATGCGTACATTTGTGACGTCAATGTGCAGGGGTCGTATATCAGGCCGGGAAAGCTTGTGGACGAGAGCCTCGTCGTCGGTTGTGCTGCAAACGACGTAGACGATAAAGCCTTTTCGTTCCATATCTAGAGCTAGGGATCTTGTTAAGGGTAAATCCGGTGAACCCCCAGCGATGAGTACGACCTCGACACGGCCTCCATTTCGCCTAGACCGCCTAGCCTTCCGAGTTTTGCGGTAGTAGCAGGTGCTCCTATAAACTTGATAGGATAAAGCCCCCGTCAATACGACTGCTGCACCGACCGCAAACTTATTCCTCACTATCCAGTCTCGAAGTTTGTCGAGCCGGGAAACCGCGACGACAGCAATCGGTGTCGGTGCCGGTGGCGTCGGCCTAATAGTATCCGGAAGCCAGGTGGCTGAGGACAGAGTTGTTCGGACAGCTACAGCAGCGTTTTCAACATGCGCGTCGATGAAGTCAGCGACATCTGTTGAATACCGCCATATCTGGTTCGGTAGGGAGGAGAGCTAAACGGCCACAGAGGTGTTAGAAAATGACTACCGGCTCCAGGGCTTCTTATCAGGGGTCAGGAAAGGGCTGCCGTACAACATCTAGAAAGGCCTGGTCGTCCGCGGACATTATCAAAGCCAGTGGTTGACGGGTATTGCAGTCAGGATCTTTTATCGGAGGTAAAAGTGGTTACAGGCACCGTTCCGGGGTTGGGGAATCTGCGACGTTTCGAGAGGTTGTTGAGAAAAAAAAGAAAAAGAAAAAAAATGATAGTTTTCCTCAATATCGCACAGCTTTCTTAAGAACATGAAAGCTCACCCATCGCTGCTTCATCCATAACTCTCTTCAATGTTCTCTTCAGAGGTTAGCTTATAAACTATTTCTGGTGGACGCGATTTTCAGATGACGTGACGCACTGACCAGTGCTGCCCAAGGCCACAATAATACTGGGGGCATCAAGTACCTTGGTACTTTATTGTTTGGATTTGACACCAGGTCACAGTGTCTTCAAGTGATTTGTTGTGTCCTTGTTGCACAGCATAACAATTTGAATTGGGGTTGTCAGTGACCAACCACTTTTGTACCAAGGTATAAAATGTGCTTGTTCCAATGCTAATACTTCGCAAATACAATTGGATCTTCCCCCACATGTAAAATACATGTATGAAGCACTAATGTCGAACTTCGTATGTACTTCGTATAACAGCATCCGTAAATATTCACCGGTCCTAATTACGCCTTACGAGAGTTTCCTCGCCACACACCGAAGTCTAACATAGCTGAGCATCTCCCCGCCGCTTGGGTTTGCACATACGGCCCGAGCTGTATCAACGGCCTCTCGGATACACTCCTCTCTCTGGCTCTCCGGGACGGCCTCAAAGAAGCACTGACCCATCAGCCGCAACCACCCGTCTACCCCGCCCTGATCAGCAGGTGTCGGGCGCCATTCCCTTTCTATCTTTTCGATTTTCCAGGCGCCGGTGCTTTCCATGGTGTCAACTATCCATTTCTCGTCCGGAAAGAACCACGGGTCAACTCTCTGCGCCTCCTCCAGCCCCACTCGTCTTGATGTGGCCATCAATAATGCCATCCTCATCTCGGAAACGTTTCCTAAGCCGCCCATTTCAAAGACGAAGAGGCCATTCGTTTCGAGTGCCCCGTGAACGGCCCGGAAAAACTCGGCTCTCTTTGACTCGGGCCTTAAGATCCAATGCATTGCAGCATTCGAAAATACCTTCGTGAAGCGAATCTGCTGTAAAGATGAACAGCTCCCCAACTCCGTCGCATCAAGCACTGCAGTCTTTTAGTATCCCTTTCTATTAACAGCATAGATAAAAGGGGTGTCCGTTGCCTACCCTGAAACTTGCATTTTTCCCCATTGCCAGTCGCCTCTTTGGCTGCTTCAATCATCTTTGGAGAACTATCAATCCCGTAGAGGAGACCATTTCCCTGGGCAAGTATACTGGCGAACTGCACATCCAGAACGCCATCTTACATGCAGCAACATCTTGTTAGTGGCTTAGTGGCTCTGGACTGGGCCGAAGAAGAGCTAATACTCACCACCACATCCTATATCAAGGAGAACGTCGTCCTTTTTCAGATCCAGCCATCTGACGACCTTGCCTGCGAGCTTCGGGACAAATGAAGCAGAGTGTTGGTAGGCCTGTGTCATTCAATGAGCCTGTAGTTCTTCGGCCCATTATAACCCGAGCAAATATACCTGTGTATTCCAGTTGTCTTTCGTCGCTTCCGCCATGGTGCAGAACTTCGCCTACGTCAAGGGCAATATGATTATGGGCAGAACAGTAGATAGGCAAAATAGTAGATGGGGAAAAAATGGGAGCTGCGCTGGCTTTGTCCCAGAGGCATGAAATCGAAGACATCTTATTCAAGCAGACAGTGCCTTCAGTCAATCGCCGATGTCGGACTTGGCCTGTAGCTGGCTGTAGAAAGCGGAGACTTGTAATACGGCTTCATAAGTGCGTACATAAAATCGGTGCTGCAAGGGTGGGTTGTTGGAGATCACGATCACACCGGTGACTCCTGGCAGCAGCCGTTCGCGAATCCCCATCCAGTTCCGGCGCAGTGGTCGCCGGCCGCCGGCCGCCGATCTCCAGGGACCCAACAGGGCCAACACCCCGCACTAAACACTCTAGCGCTCGGGTGCAACTGATCAAATGGGTCCTAGCAATCTGCGGGTGCCAGCGGAATTCCGGGGTAAGACCTGGGCTAGACCGGTTAGCAGCGGACCATTACTCCACCTGCCGCCTACGGTATTGTCTCGAATGCAGATCAGCGGACGAGCCTCTCAAGAAGACAAATAAATAGTCCTCCTCCCCCGACTCCATGTTGTTTCTCTCCGTCCTGCTCCGTATACTGCTCCGTGTAATACACCATCCACCGGGTTCAGAACATTCTAGTTCCGCTTTTCACGTCTCCTTACAGGCCCACACAGAGCAGCTTCCTGTCTTCACTTTCTATTTGCCTTGCGATGTGGTTCCTCTTTCCAGGCTACTACAGACATTTGCGTGCCTGTCGGCAGAAACAGGCCGAGAGGGAAGAGCGGCTGCGTCAGCTCAAGAAACGGGGCTGCGCGGGGTCGCTAGCCCCGGCCGAGACGAAGGTGATTGACGAAGATATAATTCAACTCGTCAGCGGCGTACAGACCGGCATTATTGATCCGCATTCTGTGTTGGATGCCTACGCCAAGGTCGCCGTGAGAGCTCAAGAAAAGACGAATTGCGTTACGGAGATCATGGTTGACTCCGCTCATGAATGGCTACGCAGCGGCGATATCAACCTGAAGGGACCACTGGCTGGGATTCCTATTAGCTTGAAGGATAATATCGCAGTCGGCGGGTTCGATACAACCGTTGGGTACAGCAGCTTCGTTGGCAACAAGAGCACCCAAGATGGTGCCATGGTCAGGCTCTTGAAGGACGCCGGAGCAGTGCCATACGTCAAAACAAATGTGCCAATCACCCTTCTCAGTTTCGAATCGACAAATGATGTCTGGGGAAGGTGCACAAACCCCCACAACAGCAAGTTCTCCCCCGGTGGATCAACGGGTGGGGAAGCGGCCTTGCTGGCTCTGGGAGGGCGAATCGGCATTGGTAGCGATGTTGCCGGGAGCGTGCGTGTCCCTGCCCACTTCTCGGGTATTTACACTCTTCGTTGCTCGACAGGGAGGTGGCCGAAGCATGGGATGTGCACGAGCATGCCGGGCCAGGAAGGGGTTCCTAGCGTATTTAGTCCCATGGCAAGGACTGTCAACGACCTCCGCTACTTCACCAAGTCATTGATACAGATGGAGCCGTGGAAATACGACTGCACCGTCCACCCACTTCCATGGCGAGAGGATATCTGGGAGGAGTACCGCGGGAAGAAGGCACTGCGCGTGGGCATCATGCGCACTGACAATGTCGTTGATCCAAGCCCTGCCTGTAGGCGAGCTTTGGAAACCACCGAGGCAGCTCTTCGGAAAGCGGGACACACCATTGTCGAAATCGACCCTCCTTCTCCGTACGAGGCTCTTTATCTAGGAGCTCACCTTCTCAATGCCGATGGATGTCAGACTTTCAAGAGATTCTTCAGTCCTGGGGAATGGGAGGATACGGGAGCACGTCAGATGAGCTTTCTGATGGAGCTGCCGAGACCATTGAAGTATCTCTATTATCTGTGGGTCAAGTATATTCGGAGGGATGCTCTCTGGGCCGACCTAGTCAAGGACTGGAGGCCCAAGAGTGCCGTTGAGAGCTGGCAGCTCGTCTCGAGGCGCGAAGCTTACCGGATGAAATGGTTCGAGTGGTGGAATGATGCGAACCTAGACATCCTCCTTACCCCCCCGAACGCAACCCCGTCAGTTCCGCACGATGGTATGAAAGAAGCCGTGAGCAGCTGCGGCTATACATTCTTGTTCAACGTGGTATGTAGTGATATCCAAGCTTTCTACCTTTGCGGAGCGTTTGAGTTAACAGAAAAATACAGCTCGACTACACATCCACTGTGTTGCCTGTGCTGAAGGTCGATAAGGATCTGGACAAGCTCCCTGCCAATTTCAATCTGAAGGGCCTAAATGGAGTGGCTCGGGGTGCGTACAAATTGTATGATGCAAAGGCGATGGACGGACTGCCTGTCGGGGTACAGATAGTAGGCAGGAGGCTTGAGGAGGAGAAGGTCCTGGCCATCACGGAGGTTGTAGAGGAAGCTCTCCACCAACACGGCACGCACTACCAGCAGCTGAGCGCATCGGACTGAGGTTATTATGGTTGCTCGCCAGTGATGCGGTGCTACTCTTTATGTTTTGCGTCGCCTCCGATGTCCGCTAAGATTGATTGAAGTGATATAATTACGAATTAATAAACTATTTGGGCTTGGCCGTATTATACCTCCAAAGGCTGCTGCCCTTCATCACATAGGTTGCATCGGATTTTCCTCATCCACAGCAACATATCGAATCTTATCCTTCCCTCCCGTAATATGGGTCCTCCGTCCCTGCATCATCCCATTATTCGGCATGATGAAAAGGGTAGAGGAATACTAGAAGCGGAAACCCTAAAAAAACATCAATCGTATTTTCCTGGGCCGCGACCCTCGTTAATATTTGAAGTCTGCAGCACCTTGACGCACCATGGGAGATGAACTCGCTGACATAAGATAGGGAATGATACATTGTACAATTGTGGTCGCCCTGAGAAAAGAGGAATTACTTCGTCTGGTACCGCAAGGTTGATACCTTGAGTATTTTTTTTTTAAAAATAATTTAAGAAATATAAGTTTGGCTATTACAGGTTTAAAAATACTGAGGTATATTTAGATAATACTTCATCTTGAATAATTTTTTTTAAAAAAAAAAGTTTAAAAAATAATCGTAAACGCGTTAGTTATTCTATTGATTCTTTATGAGCGAAATAAGTATATATTAATTATTCCTTGTCAACATCACAGCACTTGAGTCTTCGCAAAAGGTGTCCACTTGGCACGGAGATAGATTGCTCCACTCCGACCTGTTCGTGTGCCCCAGGCATGGCCTCCGTCAAGGAAATTCACTTCCACATTCCGACATCGTGAGCTTCTCAGAAATGACTTCTTCTGGTCTTTTACCCTCGGAGAAAGGTATGTCGTGGTTTGATCGAGTAGAGCCGTTCAGTGAAGATGAGAGACTGATCTCGGAGGTCTAGTCCACTACGATCCGATCGAGGACTTGAATTTGATTTTCGCCCATCCCTCGACTGTTTCCTCCATTTCTCGAGTTCTCCATACCGTCCAGCGACACAATGATACTCTCTCCGCCGATATCTCCACTTTGGAGCTTGTCCAAGCCTACGGATCGGATTCGAGCCTCGAGAGGATGCAAACGGCCCAACAGGACCTTGCAAAGCTCTTCGCGAAGATCGAAGATGTTCGGATTCGGGCGACTGAGACCGAGAAGAGCATCACCTCGATGACTGCTGACATCAAACGCCTTGACGGGACGAAACGAAATCTTACCAGAAGCATGACTGCACTCAAACGGCTCCAAATGCTGACCACGGCATACGAGCAGCTGAGGGTGCTCGCAAAGAGCCGACAGTATCGGGAATGTGCTGGACTTCTCCAGGCTGTCATACAGCTTATGAAGCACTTCAATAGCTACCGCAGCATTGAACAGATAGCAACCCTCAGCCGAGGTGTATCTGACCTTCAGCGAGAACTACTGGAGCAAGTGTGTGAGGACTTCGAACTCGCTTTTGCGAAGGGGGAGGCCTCTGCTCAAAAAACTACTCTTATAGAGGCCTGCCTTGTTATGGATGCCCTCGGTGAAACAGCACGCTCCCGGCTTTTGGCTTGGTACGTCAATACCGAGCTTCGGGAATATCGCCAGGTGTTTAGAGGCAATGATGAGGCTGGGAGCCTCGACAATATCGGGCGCCGCTATGCGTGGTTCAAGCGCATGATGAAAACGCACGAGGAAGACCACGCAGCCATATTTCCACCTCATTGGCGCGCGAATGAACTCCTGGCTACCGCTTTTTGTGACGGGACCAGGGACGATTTTCGGGGAATTCTGGAGAAGAGAATGCGGCGAGCCGATGGTAGCAATATCGATGTTAATCTGTTACTAAATTGCCTCCAGGAAACACTGGACTTCGAGCAGACCCTTGATCGGCGGTTCGCCACTGGTCCTCGAGCCAGCATCGATACACTAAGTTCCGTTGAAGATCGAGCGCAAAGCTACAGCGGCTCAATCTCAGTGGCCTTCGAGCCCTACCTAAACCTATGGGTAGAGTCTCAGGACAAGCAGCTTGCAGTGATGATACCAAAGTATCGGAACCAGCCTCTGACGCCCCCGGATGAGGACTTTTCTCCCCAGGCCGTTATAACGTCAGCCATTGAGCTTTTCCATTTCTACAAAGTGACCTTGTCCCAATGCGCAAAGCTATCAACCAGCGACCGGCTCCTGGATCTTTCCAAAATATTGGCAAAGTATCTCGACGAATACGCCGAGCAGGTCCTCATCCATTTCCTCCAAGCCCCAGGGCAACAAGGCCCCTCGTTGCAGGATGTCATTCTCGTTCTGAACACAGCCGATTTCTGGCACATCAACACAAACCAACTCGAAGAAAATATCAGGAAACGGATCGATCCAGAGTTGGCCCCCAAGGTAGATCTTTCGTCCCAGTCAGATGCCTTTCTCGGCGTGGCAAGCGCCGCCGTCCTGGCTTTGGTCCGAGACGTTACCAGAGACTGCGATCCGGCCTGGCGGGAAATGAGGAATACCAATTGGAGCACCATGGAGAGCGTAGGAGACCAAAGCTCCTATGTTGGCGAGCTCCTAAAACACGTGAACGCGAAGGTCAAGCAGGTTCTTGCTGTTGTTCATAAGTCTCAGTATGCGCGCGCGTTCTGTGACAATCTCGTTGAGCATATTGCGATGTCTTATATAAACAACATAGTCCAGTGCCGACCGATATCTGAAGTCGGTGCTGAGCAGGTAGGCGGCTCCCCTTTTCTCATAGAGTGCACTTGGTCACTTGTTGATTAACTCTCTGGACTAGATGCTTTTGGACAAATATGTACTTACCAAGGCCTTTGAGAATTTCCTTTCTCATCACAACCCATCATCTGAATCGCATCCTCCCACTGGCGGGTTTGTAAAACGAGTAAATCAGGTTATGGGCCGTATGGATCCGCTCCTCAAAACGTTGCAAGTTCGGCCCACACCACCAGAGGGTTTGGTCCAAGCATATCTCATTCACATTGGCGACCGATCGGAGACGAATTTTAGAAAGATATTGGAAATGAAGGGGGTAAGGAAACACGAGCAACCACATCTACTGGAGCTCTACGCTGTCCACAGGGATAGCACACCCAGTGAGAAGCTTGTGTCAAGCTCAACACTCTTGGCTTCACTCATGCCGGCAGCGGGAGCTGCAGGTGCTGGCATTGGGTCTATAAATACTACCTCTATCCTAACAGGGCCTAGCCTCCAAACGAAATTCGACGCAGGCTCGTTAGGCGAAAAACTACTTAACGCTGCCAGGGAGATGGGCAACAGCGCTTCGGACAAATCGAGCGCGGGGGTTCCGGAAAAGACAACTATCAACGAAAACCTGAGAAGTTTCGGTAACTTTTTCAAGCGAGATATTGGTGGATTAGGGGCCAGATTTGGGAAACGGGATGGCAGTGTCGGCGCAAGCGGCGGAGACCGACGATGACGAGAAGGACAACTCGAGTCGTCAATGCTTGGGGAGAGACGAGGAGGAATGCTCACTACTAAAAGAAGAAAGACGTAACATCCCAACGGACATGAAGCGAATTGTACGAAGTAGGGAGGGGCAATCATAGTCACAGACTTGTGGTTACCATGCAGTACGAAGTACGAAGTTTGTCGCCAGTCACTAGCTAGGCCGACCTCGGAGGGTATTTTTTTTTCTTAGTGTAGTCACCCATCTTCGTACCCCTGACGCCACACTGCATCAGGCCCCTCGATGTGTTTATTTTTTCAGGGACCAGGTCCCTTCGTTGGCACTTGGTGATATGATCAATACCACGACCTTGCGAAGTTCCGAAGTGCACTAATAGTACGAAGTACAGAGGGTCCAGACACCTCAACCATTGAATTGATCTTGGTTGCGAGTTTGGCCTAGACATTGACCTTTCTCCACCCACTTCGTACGAGGTACGCAGTAGAATCACAGCGTTGCCAAGTCCTCAGTCTTAGCTAATTTATAATACTCAAACTGGATTAGAAATCGAAACCGACCAGATACTCTAGAGCCTGTAACTGTGGAACCGTGAACTGCGGAACACCCATCCAAGTTGCTCCAAACACTGAAGCATTGATTACTTCACACAGCCAGCCCATTGTCGATGTCACCTTCTATCAGCTAAGATCAATATTTTAAAAACTCCAAGGCACAGCAGCGCTTGACCCCGCCTCCATTTCTTCGCATCTTCACACACTCTTGCGACCAACTCTCTCCCCAACAACCCCCCACCGCCAAAGTGTTTTCCTTCGCCTTCGCTCGCGCCTTCCGTTCGAGCGCGACTGGACTCTCTATCGCGGCTACTGCAATTTCTTTCAAGACCGCTAGAAATTCCAAGCCTGCGCTGGGTGCACGAACCATGCACAGCAGGGTCATCAGTATGTCGTCGCCGCCAGTCACCTCTATTCTACGCGCATAGAGGAGCGCAGTCTAGGAACTTGCAACCCCCTCCCTGGGTGTACAATGGGTTCAAAATGGGTGCAATTGTGTCTAATTCGGACTTAAAAGTTATTGGGTCAGGCCCGGCCGCCCATACCGCGGCCATCTATCTTGCGAGGGCCGAGTTGAAACGTATGTCAGACCCTTTCTCCGTAACGCCACTCAGCTGAGCAGGCTTCCTTCCATCCTCCTTGTTGTCTAGTCTGCATGTTCGCAGGACTAACTTTCTCTAAGCTGTCCTTTATGAGGGTTTCATGGCCAATGGCGTAGCCGCGGGTGGACAGCTGACCACGACTACCGATGTCGAGAACTTCCCCGGATTCCCGCAGGGTATTCTCGGCCAGGAGCTTATGGTTTGCTGCGCCTACCCCACAATTTCCCCCTCGTTTTGTTGTCATACTCGTCATCGAATCTCTAACGGTAATTTGAGCCTTAGGATAAAATGAAAGAGCAATCCGTTCGCTGTGGGACCGAAGTCATCACGGATACGGTTTCCACCCTGGACCTATCCTCACGCCCCTTCAAGTACACTACCGAATTTGGCTCCGAATCTAATGTACATACGACCGATGCCGTTGTCATTGCCACGGGCGCATCGGCGCGTCGCCTCCACCTTCCTGGCGAGGAGAAGTACTGGCAACGAGGTGTTTCTGCGTGTGCCGTTTGTGACGGTGCCGTTCCCATATTCCGCAATAAGCCTCTTGTGGTCATTGGCGGCGGTGATTCAGCTGCCGAAGAAGCCTTGTTCTTGACAAAGTATGGCAGTCATGTTACGGTACTTGTGCGCCGTGACAAGCTAAGGGCTAGCAAGACGATGGCCAAGCGCTTGCTGTCTAATCCCAAAGTTACCGTAAAGTTTACAACTCGACCTGTCGAAATCAGGGGAGGTGATGACGGCTTCATGGACGCTCTCCTCGTCAAGAGCACGGAAACGGGCGCGGAGGAAGTTATCCAGGCCAATGGCCTGTTCTACGCCATTGGACATGATCCTGCTACGGCTCTTGTCAAAGGCCAACTAGAAACGGATGCCGATGGTTACATAGTAACGAAGCCGGGCACGACCTTAACCACCGTTGAAGGTGTTTTCGCTGCTGGTGACGTTCAAGACAAGAAATATAGACAGGCTATCACAAGCGCTGGTGAGTTCTGCGTCAACAACCTTCTTCCATGTACTTGAACTAATCCCTTTTAAACGGTAGGATCCGGCTGCATGGCCGCACTTGATGCGGAGAAGTATCTCGCCGAGAAGTTTGGAGAATAGTCGGCGGTTCGATGTTGCACATAGAAAACATCTAGGCTCCACGTAGGCGGCTCAGCTGGTCGCTTCGTGGCTTAGTTCATGTCATTGCATGTTACCGTTGCTAGATATATCCTAATAGACTCGTTGCTTCTTCTCTTTGTCCTGCTGCCCACCCGTTTCTTCCCATCTTAGTTATTAACTTCGAGAAATGCTTCGCAATGTCTTCCTAGCTCGCACCACCCCGCTCATGGCGAACGAATTTTACTACTGCTGCTATCTGTCAACATGTTAGCTGTGAAGGCTCTTGCAATTCAGCAACGCTTTGGGTTGAAGTGAATTTAGCTTGAATGAAATATCGACAGGAGATCTTTTCCTATCCCATCTTTGTCCTTCCCTCTCTTCCCTCGTGTGGGCCTATTAGGAGAAGGGGAGGGAAGGGGTGTGATGCAGCATGGTTTTTAACAAACGAGCGTCTGTCCATCCCATGGTGAGGTACTTCGTATATGCGTCGGTATATACATCTCTATCTCTTGTCGGAGAATAATGTGGTGGTAAAGTGAAACTCGATGATCAAGCCCGGAACCCGTCTCACCACACCCCACACGTAGGTCCATCAATTCGTCAGGCTTGGTATCCATGGAGTCTTAGATTGAACCCCGCCTGTTTGCGAAAATTCCCACGCCGAGAGCAGGAATAATAACCCCAAGAGCCCCCCATCTTGCAGGAGAGCACATCAAAATTTCCCGCTTACCATTCGCCAGGTATTCATCAACTACATGTTCACGCGATCGTACTGCGACGGTAGTGATAATATATTTATATAGCCCTATATCATGCTACCGAAGCCTCTCACCATTCGCAGTTCAGGCCGACTATTTCCGGAGGAAGACGGGCGAGCTGTTGGGCGACATTTCCGTGGATGTAGATAGTAGACGCCCTCCCTCAAAACTGGCCATAGAAGGAACAGCTCTGTACAATGCACGTGTACTTATTTGTGTACACGTCTTTTGATCGAACCCTATTGCACCCGGCATCTCCACAGGAATCAAGCAGCTCCGTGATACGGTGCCCACATTTGTGGTGGAGGAAGATCTTGTGTAGACACATGTCCGTTCTTCGACACCAGATATTGGGCCAGGTATACGCAGCGAATCCGGCTTATGCTGGGATTCCTCGAACACAGGACTACTCGGTGAGTCTATCCGCACCAAATGCGCATGTTTTGTCAGCGTAGCTCAACATACGGCTCCAGACAACGTGGACTGCATCGTTCAGGGTGCCATTACCGATGGGATGAGATAAGCAGAGTGATAAGGAATCTCGGAGTCTGGATATTCCGCGTAACCTAACTTTGATGCCTGCGAGCTTGAGGTCAGGAGTGCGACGGGGGCTTTCTATCGTGGGATGTTTCTTCGTTGGTGTTTCGATGAACCAACTCCACTCAAGGACCGGGCAACGGGCATATATATAGTCGTCCACCCAGAGCCACACTCTGAGTCTCTCCCCTAGGAAATGTCGTGAAGTGTTATCCTGTATCATATCCAGCTCCTCCCCTCAATCCGTCACCGCTCACCCGTCATAGACCCTCTCCCCATGTCGACACATTTTATTCCACTCTTCTCCTGCTGTTAATGGTTGTAATGTTAAGGCGCAGAACCCCAAGGCTTTATGCGCAACGCGGTAGACTGGCATTAATTCTCATCTCCGTTGATTAGCTCTCTTGTCAGAAAAGAGGTAACCGTCGCACATCCCGAACCCCCCATGACATATCTGCGGCCGCTGACACTGATAGACAGAGAGGGACGACACGTCTGCGCACACTTGATATAGCTCGAGAATGGGCGAGATCCAGTCAACGGACCAAATCCGAAGCCTGTCATTGGTTCTGAGGTTATGGAGAATCAAATCTCTCCGCGAGGCCAGCCGTCACCCTCCCCCTTCATCCCCACCCTAAGCTTCCCCTCTTGCCCCGCCCCTTCTGTCTCTGGCTTTAATATTGAGGCAGCATACTAGCTGCAGGCTCACATTGTTTCCAGACCAACCCCACTCTCATCTCGTGGGCATCGTGACACCTAGAACAGCAGCAGCAGGCCTGGTTTGGATTAGCCCCACCCCAATTGTTTCGTTGGGAATGTTTCGTTTCACTTGAAAGTCGTCATAAGCGTGGGTGCCCCGAGGAATGATCGGCTCGTCCTAATCGGGCCCCCCTTGCCGGGATGGAACAAGGCGATCAACCCGGCCAGTATATCCGTGTCATTTCTGTCCCAGTCCCGCACACACCCGGACTCTTCGGATTCCTTGTTGCAGCAATTCATAAATTGTCTTCCCATCGACCGCCCATTTTGCTGGACCAACATGACAACAACTGGGTGTGTGAGGCGCACTATATGCCAAGAACGATCGTTCTCGGCTCTAGACTGGTTCCACTGATCGTTCTGGTCCCCAAGTCTTCATGCTAAACATGTCAAACTGCATGCTAGCTCCGAGTCTAAAAATGACCCCTCACCACCACTGCTCTTGCTTGATCAAGTGATCTCGCTCGATAATTCGTAGTATTATGCCGCAATATACCTTTTTCCATCAAGAATTGGTTCGTTCTTGTGGCTGGTGGTCACAGACAGCTGGAAATCAAGGGCAGTCGAAGATGGCCAAAAAGAGCCACAAAAGGAAGAAACAAACGATTAATGGATCAAATAAGGAGACCTGGGGTATTGAGACAACTACCCTGGGAGCCCTAGGCAATTATCGGCGATATCTTGGTCAAACTTGTCTTATTTCTTGTAAGTCTACGTCTTATCTCATCAGAGGCTTGCTAAGTCGGCTGTAGAAATAGTATTAGTCATGTGACTGCTGGCATTTCTCCCCGCCTCACACACTCCTCTCAAAATTTTTGAACAGTCTCATCAGGGGTCATTGAGTTGAACTTGGGGGAAGAACGCCGCAATGCAATTGAAGTCACACTCAAAACTTATGCTTAAGCGCACAGTAATACTGCACCACCCAACCAAAACTCCGGGTCTTCCACCATTCATTCATTTCCCCGCTCCTCATTCTCACAAAAATATGCCTCATGATTCATTTACCAATCGACATACTCTTGGCAGTTTACCAGCTCGGCTCGGATACTGCATTGTCGATTGGCATATATAGCTCAAATATTGAAGGAGGGCGGTGACTACGGAAGGGGCCGGTGCGGTACTACTAAACCGGATTTTAGGTCGACTAGAGTGTAAAAGATAGACTGGATTAGGCAGTCGATTCTGTCACCGAGTCGTCCATATATCCGATTCAGTGCTGGGGCACAATATGCCAATTTGAGCGAAGGCCCAGACCAGAAGGATATGCACCGCAAAGAGTGCGAGGCTTGTTGTATGGCCCCATATCCGATGTCCCCTGACGTAGGTGTGACCTGCCTCAGCTTGCAACCCCGCAACGTCAGGACTCTTCACTGGCGCCGCAGCAAGGCCGAGATCCAGACCTGCGAGTAAAACTAAGGGGAGACCTAGAGTAAGGTTGAACATAAAGGGCAAACAGGGACGAGCGAGAATAAGCATCCTTAAGAGGAACAATACTAGACGGGGAAAAAGTGGCTGCAGGATTATGTTACCAATAGATTCGTACAGGCGGCTGACGAGGGTGGAATATAGGTTGCACCTTGGCCGGGAGTTCACGGAAAGCGGGGGGCCCATGAGAAGCGGTGTGTCGGCCACTGCGTTGCGTGTCCCAGTGTCTTGGTCCGGCGGTGTTGTCGTCGTTATGCTGGGATCCTCGTACTGGCCGCGAGGAGTTTGTCCTCGATGCCTAGGGCTACAAGGGCTTGCCTGAGCCCGTGCAAACCCGGATGCCACCGGGCTTGTAGACAAGCCGATGACGGGACTCAGGAAAGGGCGGTCGGTGCTGATGGCGGAAGGGCGAGTGGAATTCTTCTCACACTCTAGCCGAAAAGTTAGATCTAGGAAGCCACAGACATCCGCCACGCACTGTAGTAACTGGATCGGATGTGCCGACCCTCCAAGCGTATCCAAAAGGATTTAAAAAAAAAAAAAAAAAAAAAAAAAAAAGGGATGAAGCCCGTACAGTCGGCGGGAGAAGTATACTCACCTGGGTGGGGTGTACCGGGAGCTAATGGAGAGTCTAGATTCTGAACCCGACTGCTTGAGAGAGACAGCGGATGATTGGAGCTCTGAGGTAACCGAGGAGCCCCTTCGAGAGGAGTCTCGTTCTTCATCGCAGCGAGCACTTCCGCAGCACTCGGTCGATTGAGTGGCTCAGTATCAAGCAGTCTTTTCAATAGACTGTAGAGTTCAGGGGGGAGATCTGGACGTTCTCTCTTTTCATCGGTAAAGCCCTTCCAGTCCGTGATTTCGGCCCTAAGCAGGTCAATATCTTCAAGCTCTTCATGAACCGCGTCCGCATTAGCGTAGGGCAAGCGGCCAAAACACATAAAGTAAAGTATCATGCCCAGAGAAAATATATCAGACTTTGTCGTGAAGTTGCCATATCTGCCCGTGGCGTCGACTCGCAGAACTTCGGGAGCACACCATGAGATCGTTCCCGTAGCACCCGTAGACTTACGAATGCCGCCTTCGGATTGCACCTCGCCAAAATCGCTTATGAGACAGGTCATATTAGCTCCTTCGCGATGCAATAGACAGTTGCTTGGCTTCAGATCACGATGGATGTAGCTAGCACCATGTAGATATGCCAGTCCTGATGTGATATCCCTGAATAGGGAGTATATCTCCTCAAAGGCAAGCCGACGGCGAAGATTCTTGGGGCGGTCTGTCTGCCCCCTAGATCTTCTTCGCATCTGTGCCTTAAGCTCCTCCTTCGTAGTTTCTCTTTGCAGGTCTCCGAGAATGTATTGTAGTAAATCCCCCCCGTTGCAATATTGTTGTAAAATAAAGGCACACGCAACGGGGGGCCCGAAGCGGTTGAGCGTTACATTTTCCAACCAGACATGCCGATAGGAAACGAGGTTTGGATGTGACAACTTCGCAAGGAGTTCGACCTCAACGAGGACTACGGATATTGGTTAGGTCTAGAAGCTATTCGTGATGGAAGAAAACCTACCCTTCTCGAGCCAGGTGTGGTCATCACCAACAGGCACCCGCTTGCACGCAAAGTGGCCTAGAAGGCGTGTTAGTTGGGCAGCAGTTCCTACGCTTACCTTACGGCATTGATAGTCCCCCGTGTATGTTTTAGGCTCAAGGTAACGGGTAGCATACCGAGGTGACAGCCATCGATCTCGTGACGGACGAGGAGTACAACACCCTTCCCTCCCCTACCGAGTTCCTTCTCCTCAACGAAAAAAGTGCTAAAATAGTTGGGACTAAAGGCATCTCGGCGGATTCGGCTGCGTTCCTGATATGGCAGAGAGGTCTCACCAAAGTGACCGTTGGCTGGTGAGGAATCAACGCCAATCTCGCGAGACTGATGAGTTTGGACAAGTCTGCGAATTGGGCTAGGAGGGTTGCGTGAGCTCTGGTTCTGCTCTTCAATAGCATGAGTATCCCTCAACATTCGAAAATAGTTGGGGCTGACATAGGACGGTTCGGGAACAGGCAGATCGTAATGGCGTTCGGGCGATGGGGAACGAAGCGGTCGATGGCACGTCGGACATTCCGCCAGGCCACGAATTTCGAGCCGACGAGAGGATGGGTCCCTTACGACTAAAGCATTCCGATGCTGCCTTCATTCAGTTTCGTCTAGTTAGCAGTGCCGCAAGGAGAGGTAATGGAAACTGCTTCTGGATAAGGAGCCGCTAGGAGACGATTTCCATGTGATACTTGCAGGATGATTTCACGCCCTTCCCTCGAATTATATGGCACAAGCGACATCATTTAGAGCGGACGATACAATCGCGCCAAGTCTATTTCGGAGACTGTCTTCTCAGGGCAGCAGGGGGCTGCTCGTCATAGTGAAACGGTTATCTAAAGAAGAGAGAGAGTTATGATCGGCACCACTTCATGAAAGCTTGGGAAACACCGGAATGTATTTCAAGGGGCAAATGAAGATCATTGTGGCCAGGAAACTTGGTCAAGCTCTTTGCTCCCGGATGATTGTGGAATCAGGACAGCACCAAATGATAGTCTGATATTCGTTTAAACATGTACGAAGTAGTGTCCTATGTGAATGTGTATCGGTGGCCTATCTTAATAATATCCTTGATATTGCATATAGCAATCTACAGGCCCACCCAACTTGAATTTGAAGATTGCATTAAATGTATTACCATTACTGAGTACGTACAGTGTATTATTATCTCAGTGCTCAGGTACAATTGCACTTCAAGAACCACATGCATTGATCCTTCTCCAATATTGAAGCATCTTCACACATCTAATAACTTCTTGCGTGTCACGCCTGGCCCGAAATCGGGAACACCACCAAGCGTCCCGAAAATGTCGCCGATATAATTACGAGCTGCGACGCCCTTTCTAAATTTGCAGTTCCATCCACGGATAATACCCTTAACAATCTCGACACCAGTATTGAACAAGTTATCGATAGCAATGTGGAACCCATTTTGGTCCAGCACCACTAGGTGTTCATATGTAGTGACACCCACCGGTGGTCTGTCAAAATTCGAGCCTAACAGAGAGCAAGTGGTGAGCTAGATGCTTCAATAGTACTTCTTTCACATTGATGGGAGCTCGCCCCATAGCTTCAGTATTCACATTGTGACCCACCTGCTCTCATGACAATGACCCTGCTGAAATCCACAAGTCCTTCAACGGCACCACGTACTAAGGCCTCGAGAGTCGCATTGTCCTCCTGTGCTGTCATGCAATATGCCGCAGAGCCGTTTGTCCATATAGCGGCCGTCTTTTCGAACGCATTGCTGAGCAACGTCCCGGTGTAATATACGTCACTGGTGGCGACATCGCATTTGATCACTCCAGGCGGTTCCGTTGCTGGGAGATAATCAACACCCATGGATACATATTTTAGTCGGTACGCATTTGTATCCTCCGAGTCCGTTAGATTGGAGGCCCCTGCCAGTTCGAACACGTCGTCCCTCAGCGACTCATTAAGCTCGAAAACCTCGGTCCCGTAGAGGATTGACGGGTATTCGAACGGTTGCTTGGTTCCGAAGGCCATGTATCCGGTCTCCCAATGCTCAGGCATTGATCTTGCGTCTATTTCGTACTGCAGCGCAACTTGAATGGCATATTTGACGATGGCAACGCTTCCTAGCGTTCCATGTTTGGGACTCACTCCGGCGATTCCACTTATTAGAAAGTAAGTCTTGCGAAGGTCGAATGCGTTCGATAGCAAGAGCGACATCATGGTCGCAGCGCCGTTAATTTCGCCTTCTCCGATGACCACCTGACATATGGTGTAGTCTGCAACACAGTAGATGTACGGAAAGAGCATTGACAGGCCAGGAAGATGAAGTTTCTTCTCCGTCAGATCTCCCAGTCCACTGGTTGGCAGCCTCCTCTGCCATATTTCTGCCTCTGGTTCGAACTAGTTTTGTTTAGCTCCACCTAAAAAAGAACCACTTGGTATTTCACTTACCATACTGACGATAAAAACCTTAGGGGCGACCTTGCGCTGTGGGAGGGCTTTGGCGCTTGTGAGACACAGGAGATCCATGACAGCCCCGGCCAATATGGCCAGTGCAAGCGGGAGACGCATAGTGATAAGAGTACGGAACTTGACATGCCAGGCTTTTGGCTTCTTTACGATGTGAGGTTGGTATCTTCATTTTATACAGCCTACACTGATCCTACTCTCTTCGATCGCGAGGAATAAGGAAGTATGGCATCCTCAAACTCTTCTCAGAAAAAGAAAAAAAAAAAAGAAAAGAAAAGAAAAGAAAGAAAAGAAAGAAAAGAAAGAAAAAAAAAACCTCTAGTGCACTGTCTCAGAATAATAATAATCTCATTAACCTCAGCTCGCTCTATCTTATCGCCTTGATTTGATGGCGTCGTCAAGGGGGCAGTAAATCCATTCATTACAGATTACAGAGAGAGTAGAATATCGTCCAGTTATTCAGACCCATTACCTAGGTATTCAAGGTTATGACTCGCTTAGGTCCTTGACATCATTGATGCTTTTCCTGGATTTTTCATGAGGACCCTGAGCACCATCACATCCAGAGTACGAAGTACAGCTGGCAAACTCAAGCAAGGTGGTTTTGTGACAATTTCCTGTCATGCACCGCCTCCGCCATTTACACAACATATGCAGCACAGTTATTTCAGCATTTTCAAAGTTTTTTATTTGTCTCTCCTCTTCCCAGCAGAGCAAGTCTCACATCCTGGCTCACCAAGTCAGCTTCGCAGCCCCCGAGTCAATCTCGGAGGCAAGTTGAAGTTTTTGAGATTTTGAAACCTCAGTACTGAATCTTCATGATACTAGTCTTCCCTCGAGCTATATATAGTATATCCTTAACAATTAAAGTTAAAGACCTTGCACGTACGAAGTATAGAACGGGTATATTAATTGGAGGAGGCCTGCCTTGATCTTGAGTTGTTCAGGTGCACTTCGACAGTTGATTACTTAATTATTCGATGTCGCCAAGCCAATACTACGCCCCACCTGCTGAGATGAGAAGTACGAAGTCTGTTGCAACATGTTAAGTAATTACGATTTTCCATCCTCGAACAAGTTAGCATCCACTATATTTACAAGTGCTCCGTAAAAAAAGGAATAACTGGGTATTCCGACACTTGTGGGCAATCCAGTCGCACCTCCCCAGCTGTTCCATCAACGACTTTCCATTTTCGGTCGAAGCAAATGATAGCATCCCCGCTGTACAAAGGGGCCGTGGCCTCTGCGTGTCGTCTAGGAGCTCAAGATGGAGTCCATTGCCTGTCTTGCACTCTGAACCCATATTCTTTTTGCATTGGAACAAGGCGGAAGCTGACCGCGAAGTCGTTACAGCTGTGGTCTGGAGCGATTGACTGCCGAATACCCACCCGAAGCACGACAGGTCGCGCTCTCCATTGCGCGTCGGGACCACATCGGCCCATAGGGCGGGCAAATATTTCTGTCTCGGGCTTATTACGAGCGAAAAGCACCAAGTCTGCTGCACCTACTCCCTTTCGCAGGACGCCGGTGCCTAACTCCAAGCCACCTCCCATGAATCGCGCTCCAGGAAACCGGATCCAATCTCCTCCATCACCGATTCGCTCTAGTATCCCGGCTTCAGCTCCCACGCGCTCTATGCGGAAGCTACAAAACCCGCCTGCTGTGGGCAGCAGCAGAGCGCGCGAATACAAGGCTGCCGCTCGGAAGTGGACAATGTCTCTCATTGCGCTCCCTGTATTTTTCGTAACATCATACTATCTCTTTGACCGCCGTGAGTTCAAGAAACACTAAAGAGATCCATTGGGGGCTTTATTCTCACACAAGCTAGTGATACTGGGCACACCGCAGAGATCCCTACCGCCGACCCATGAAGAACCAAACACCACCGCACCAACCACCCAGGCTAGGTAGAAGATGTCGGGAATTTGATAACGAAGAGTTGACACTGTCATGGAGGGGCTGCTATTCATTTCAAGCTCGCCGGCACTAGCTCAGTCGATAGCCTAGGAAACGAATGAGCAGGGAGAGGTTGCCAACGACCTCGAGTGTTTATTTGAGCTTCGGTCTTTTCTCCGAACCTTCCCCATATACAAGAATCGACGTTCTGAGTAACTTAGCCTTCACGGCAGTCGACTGGTGTAGAATACAAGCCGAGCGTCATTCAGACTCACGCATGTGGCCGTCGGTCATCCTATGCCATTACTGATACTGGTGTCAAAGTGTACGGGTCTTTGCCTTAGTTGGGCCTGGCTGCAGCTTTCACGCTCATCATTCGTTTCCTTGCAGTCAATCTTAGCGAGACGCAGAGAGCACACATTCTCTTTCTGTGGGATGAAAACCCAAGGGTCTCGGGTGGGTTCAGATCCTTCCAAGATATTCAGATTCTCCAGGAGAGCGGGATGACATCAAAGATGCACAGTTAACTGTCTACCGCCGCTGAGATGGGATACGGGTTGTGACATTTAGTTTATACATGGAGCCGAAGGGGTTTGCTGGGATACAGAACGGGCCCGAATTTTAGATAACTACATTTGAGTCCTGTTATGGGCATTTGGATGCTACCAGGTAGATGGGTCCTCGCAGCCAGAAGAACAGATATCCTGATGAATTGCGAGAGCTGCACTGAAATATTGCCTATGGCATTCTTCTCCGGTTTGTCCATCGCGTATCCTGTGAGTGCACTATAACGTATTGTCTTATTCTTCTTTCCTCTCCGAAACATATCCACTATCCACCACCTTGACCTATTGCTTAGAGAACCTCCGAATTCCGCGCCTGATGCCACTGTCAACGCCCATGGCAACCCTTTCCAAAGGCAGGCGGTTCTCGATCTTTCGAACAGTCCTTGATACGGGTGGCTCAACACGTTTAATGCTGCGCTGTACCGATGGCGTAATGAAGGAGATATTCCGTTCCCAGCGAGGTGCCCAGCGTGCCGTTTGCGTGGCAAGGCGCTCCTTTGCCCCTGGTATGAAATAGAAGAATGGTGCTAGAGCCCCGACCCCGGCCACGCCATAGCACAGGGATTCGGGCGAACGGACCAATGGAATTCGCGCCACCATGTTTCCGTTTTGGCAATATGCCAAAGGTAGGAGAAGGGTAAGAGAAGAGCTCTGCTGGTAACTGTGGGAGTTGCTGGGTTTTGTTAGCCTTGCGGGAGTCGAAGACTAAATCCCATCGACGAGGTGGTCCACTGATGACAGTCACCTACTGGTGTTTCTGATCTTCCTATCAAGCTCCGGGTAGTAATGGAGGAGAAGGAGATTTGCCTGGTCAATCGCTGTGGGGGATTCAAGAAGTAGTAGAAAAGAGACGGGGAAGAGGGTGTGGAGGTGAGGAAACGAGCTGGGGGCGGAAGTTGGGTGTTTAAAGGATATCGACTGGCCACTGATTCACCGTACCAACTTGACTTGTGCTCTTCTTCCTCCTGTCATGAGAGACGCCATCTGATACTCAGCTGGGTGGCCGGGCACCTCGAAAGAAGCGGGGTAACCCTGGGCTGTTTGGCTGTTGATTTACAAAGCATGTCGAAGAACGCCACCTATCCGACATACTGTTGTCCAAATGGTGACTTCAATGGTAATGTGGTGTTTGTACCTGAGTACTTGTTGTTTTTTGGGAGATGGACGGCAAGCCGGCGGAGCACCATTGTAATGTTTCGCGAAGTGTACTTTAGACGTGAACGGGAGCAAGTACTCAATGCTCCAGTATTATTGAAGTACTCTGGTACGGGTGAAAGTACAAAGTATTGATCCTGATACAATTGGTCGTCATGGGTCTGGACCAAGCCATCATTGATGGAGTAATTACGAATACTCGGCCCTGGTGTGTTCGAGGTTCCCAATGACAATCGCCGTCAATGGGGGGAGCCATCTGATATCTCGTTTCTGCTCCAGCATGAGGGATATCCAGAGACCAGTTCCTGGATATCAAGTCGAGTTCGACAACCGAGAAAGGCTTACAACTCTGGCTCTGTTTATTAAATGAAAGCGCCCAACTGACATCAATCCTCTTGACCTCGCCTGTCCACAGCTCCCTTCTTCACAGCATTTATTTTCTTATGTACACTGCTAATCATTCTTTATTTTTTCACTGGTTCTCTCCGACTATAAGATTGTACGCCACCATACAGTAGTACAAAAAGTAGTGGTACGTTCGAGAAGAATTAATTCTACCTCAGACACACGACGGAGACTGTGCGGTGAGCTCGATACGAAGTACAAGTCTGAGAACGAAGATATAGGGGAACTATGGCCCCTCTCTTTATACTTTTGCGATGCGCCCTCATTTTTTTTTCTCTTGAAAAAGGAAAAGATATTGCTTTATCTCCTGTTTGCCTTAGCACCGATATGAGTCGGTTAATCAATTCAGGGAATTCCTTGCCATGTATCATTCACTGGAAGGTCGAAAAACTATCCATGGATGCCGGAAGACGTCCAATTGATAGTTCCATGTCCTTGTCGATGTCCCGACCTTGGATCCACTTCCCCGCAAATCTGACAGGGCATGGCATCAATGGGTACACTAATGTAGTGTACATTGTGGTGTAGTGTAATGTCTCGTCTCCACAGTGTTAGTACACTAGGCTACTTTCGAGGGCCCGTTTGCTGTCCAAAGACTTCTGGAGCTTCGTTGCTTCGCTGCCGAGAGGAATAAGCTTTTGTAATCCCACCATGCTCCCTAGTGCCCACTAGTACCTCGCAGCAAAGCAGCACTAATGTTACTCTTAGTTTGGAGCCAAGGTAAGATTGATCAATTGATGGAGCGTGCTTTCTGGGGGAGTCGCTCCACTGTTGAAACGAGACTTTTCAATTCGAGTAGCTTAAAAAAGTTATTTAACAATAAAATAAAGTCAAATAAAAAATCACCGCACATCCGACTTGTCCACGCGATCGAGGCGTTGAGGACATACCTCTCCAATTACCTCGAAGGAGAAAGCTAATGTAATCACAGAATACAGAAATCAAATGAGATTGACGGATTGACGGATTGCCTGACTTCAATGCTGCCGCCCTCGGCTGGGGATAGTTGCATTTGCTTGTTACTCTGCTCTGCTGCCAACTGCTCCTTGCACCTTTTGTATCATTTAGAAATAGAACGTAAAGCATCGACAGAAATCTCTCGCTAGGGAGTTTAGCAACTGACAATACTATCTTGGGAAAATCATTTGATGAAATTGACTGGAGCACAGGTCGTTTGATGGTGCCAACGCTTGGTAATGCAGACGACACTAGTTGAGTGCAGTTCGATACCAAGCTCCACCAAAGTCACAGTTACTGCCCTTACCCCAAATCTCTCCCCTGACTACACTACCACAAATATGTGCCAGGCCCTAGGGCGTACTGCCAGGCGTAGGGCTGATGATCAATTGTAATTGATTGATCAATATCGATGCCCCACTAACGGCGCTATTTCTCTTTAGGCCCAGATTTGCAATCTCGTTCCTCCTCCTCGCGCCATCCGCACACTTTCTTCGACTTCGTAGTTGGCGGCGAGTTTAGTGATTTCGACATCTCGGACTATAAGTGGCTACTTCCAAAGCTAGTCAAAGGGGGATTTTAGATCACCCCTCGTTCATTTACCAACCAACGTGAGACTGCTGAAAGTGCTCTCTACCCTGGTTGGTCGGTCACCCGGGATCATCGCCTCACCTTCGCCGACTCATTATTTTCGAAACAGCGCAAACACTGCGAGGATTTCTTCTCTAATTTTTGAAGGCAAGGTTCGGAAGCAAAAGGATGGAATGCCCCTGTCTCTCTTCGCTCAACTCTATCGACGCTAGCCGAATGTCTGCTGCGTGGTGGAGTCTGCCGTGCTAGACGGAGGAGTGCTTGTGCTGCCCGGCGCTCTAACGTTGAAATTGTTCGAGCATAGTGGGTGAAGTACCGAGAAGGTTATCTCCCAGTGGGAAGCGGACATAGAGTCATCATAGATATCGAACTTTGGGGCTGTCAACCTGGGCCGTTTCTATTTGCGAGAAACGGCTTCCGAGAACAAACCAAGTGGGCGTTTCCAGCCAGGAAATATTCGCAAACGACAGAGTCTAATTACCAACTCAGAAGTCAACTCACTCAAAGCAACAGGCAAAGCCCAAACCAACACACAGACCAAGCGGTTATTCTTCACAGAGCACAGATGCGATTATCTTGCCCTGTGCCGAACTTTATCTTACACAAAAGCATCCCCATCCAGTCTTTAAATCCTATGGAAACCCTGTTAATCTAACCGCTTCCACCAAATATGATTCTCATGCGCGCCATTCTGCTGTGAAATCCACAAAAAACGCCCTTCATCTGACGTGTTGACTATAGTGTAGTTCCGAATTTGCCTCGTGCCTATTAGTGCCGGGATGTGCGCAACCATCAACGGACCATGGAGGATCTGGCCAGACTCCTCCGTCGCGGGGACGCCAGGGATGGCTTCCTGGACAGACCAAGGCCCAGCATATGACAGAGTATGCTTGCCCGTCTTTGCCCAGTCAGCATCGGGCTGGCCTTCCTGGAACGGGTACGTCAAATTCAAGTCCGGGGGCAGAAGGCCGGTGTCGGCCGATGCGACGGTTGTTGACATGTAACCCGACTGAGTATAAGTCATGATGCCGATGGATCCGCTTCCCCAGGCAATACTATTGACGGGTTTGCCATCTCTAATCCTAGAGCGTCACCCGTTATATATTGGACGTAGAGAGGCAATGGAAGGTCTAGGGGAGACTCACTCACTCCGATTGTACAGAACGTAGGTTCCTGCGAGAAATGTGACGAGATCCGGCTTCATGCTGTTGCTCATTCGAGGATGCGGACGGCCAAGCAACGTCAGTTGAGATGCGGCTCAAATTTTGAAGGAAGAATCATACGGTACTATATACTCGAGAGCGCACACCTTTTCATGTAAACATAAAATAAGATTTTATTCAATTTTTTTTTCTTCTTTTCGAGGAGAGAACCCTACTGCATCTCCTGAACCGTTCAAACTTTATAGCTATCATGCGTTTTTTGGGGAAGGGGTTAAATTCTAGATCCCATGTCATCCTGCTTGCCTCGGCCGATCCAAAGAGCTTTCACTACGATGTCCAAAAGTTCTCATATAAACAAACACTGAAGTGGCGTTCTTGACATGCGTAACTGCTAAGATGGGAAGATATATTCTGTAGAGATCGGCACATCCTCCTGCGCTAAGGGCATAGCTATTAAATCTGGGGTTGAAAATATGATGTACGAGAGAAGCGAAACTCTGTCCCAGACACTAGCCATACTCAGGTACACTCTAATTATCGCATACCCTATTTACAATTAGCACCCATTCCTCATCTCCCCAGCCGTTCCCGACGTTACCTAGGAAGCCTCACGCGACTTTGAGCTTTCTTCATATAAGTATTATTGTATTATTGCCTGCCCCTCTAAAGTCTAGGACTCAACTCGGTAGTTCTTTCTCGATTTTGCCACCCCTCGCATCTTCAAAACAGAGCTAAACCTATGTCGTCCTTTTAAGCCCAGACACTAAAAATAGATGGTGGAGCTATGGTGGAGCGATGGTGGGGCTGCGGGTCTCCAATACACAACACTGAACATTGTGAACACTCACACTTGTGACAGTGGATAACATGTGAAGACTTAGACAGACCCGTAATGGTACCGCCCCGCTTCGGCTTCCGCTCCGTCTAAGTCTCGGTCCACTCTTCACGTCCCTGTTCTTCTCCTTGGCATCATTTGGCTTTTTTTCCACATTCACTAAAGATGTCTCTAAGGATAGTAGAGTTCCAATCGACCCTGGTGAAATCGCTTCGGCGCTATCCATGTTCCGCATGGCCAGGCCACCAATGCTGACTTCAATCATCCCAGCTCAGAAATGAAATGTCTTGAGCGCGCCATGTTGAACGATTTGGCCGCATTTATCAAGACCACTCCATGTTGACGATATTGCACCTGTGCAGCAAGCCTCCCACGGTCTGATCCTTGTTATAGGTTGCTCACGAAATCTTAGTTGCAATGATATTCTTCGTCTTGATCTTCCTGGCTATCTCGCCACTCCTCGCCACTAGCCGACCAAGCCATGCAAAATGCACGCATAGGACTGCGATTCAGCGCAAGGAATGGAGCAGCTCGAGCATTGCAGAACGTCATGCTTATATCAACGGCATCGACTGTCTCCAGAAACTTCCGACTCGTCTGCCCGAGATCCCCGCCAGCCAGTCGTTTTACAGCGACTTTGCGGCAGTCCACATTAATATGTCTCTCGGTATTCACTTCAACGGGATCTTCTACTCCTGGCATCGGCACTTTCTGTATCTCCTTGAGAAGGCCCTGCACGAGCATTGCAGCTATCCATCCCATCTTGGTGTTCCATATTGGAATTGGCCGCTGTATGTTGAAGATGGGAAAACGTTGGAAACAAGCACCCTGTTCAGCGGCAGCGACTCTTCCCTGGGCAGCAATGGTATTTATGACCCTTCTGTACCCAACGACTCTTTGCCAGATGGGAGTGTTCTCCCCCGCGGCACCGGAGGTGGCTGCGTTTACAAAGGCCCCTTTTCACACAACAACATCACCTTCGGACCCTTCCCACCATCCCTTCTCCTGACCGGCATACCAAGCAACTGGACCGAGCGCAACCTTCGCTGCCTACCACGAGATCTCAACAATGACATTGTCAGGTCGGCCGGCAACCAGCAAAGGATTGACGAAGCCCTCTCCCAGCCTGACATCGAGTCCTTCGCTCACTGGACTAATGACCCTACCTTTACATCCCTGCACGTGCATGGCCATGCAAGCGTAGGTATGGCCATGAACGACGCCTTCGGCAGCCCGCAGGATCCAGCATTCTTTCTCCACCATGCCATGGTGGACCGGGTGTGGACACTGTGGCAGGACTTGGGGCCGGAGGAGAGGCGGTTTACGTATAATGGCACAACTGTGGTGTTTGACCCACCAAATGCACCACTGGTGAATAACGATACAGTAGTTAGTTGGGGGATATTGAGCGAGGAGAAAAGTATGTGGGAGCTGGCAGATCCGATGGCTGGGAATTATTGTTATAGATATGTGTAAGCAATTGCAGAACTAGTTCGTAGGAAGTCATTGGCCTTCAAATCAGATTGGGGGGAGATCTTGCGACTGAAAATCGCTGAGCGTTGGGCATTATCAAGCTTGTAATGCTGCATGCTTCACTCAATTTGTAAGGTCATAGACTCATAGCCATCCCGGCCCCTCCGCCGACTGCTATAGAAATGATCGATGAGCCTGACATCCCCATCGTGATCCCAGACATGCTTCCCACGTTGATGAGTCTCATACAATATCTCCTCGGCTCCAAAACTTTGAGCTTGGCTTCTCCATTAGATGATAGTGCGCGGTCCGAGCGGGGACAGCCTTGGAGCAGTTGAAAGCACCAGGCCTATTGACGAGAAGAGAGCCGGGTACGGGTTCTCAGCCGAATTACTAGACATGGAGACGTGCGTGGTCCTGGCCTTCTCGTTTGGTTCAAGAACCCTTGCCATATCATGTGACTGTATCGCCTGGCGGTCAAGAAAGATGACCCGATTGTCCAGCGGAGGAGGTTTCCATGCGCGCCACAGTCTCTTAGTATCCGAATGACCTGGCCCAATCTGATTTTGAGTCAGTCCGAGACTCGTCACGACGCGACGGAGATAAATGGCCAAAATGGGAACGCTGCCCAGCCTTGAAGGGATAGGTCGTTTGGGAAGAAATTGATAAGATGTGAAGATGTCTGACTGTTGGGTCTCGCCGCATACCGTCCATTTAGGATTGCTCCTTTGTGTATAGTTCCCAAGGATGGATCGGTTCGCTACGAAACGCCGTCCTATGCGGCAATGATTCGGGGTCTTGATCCTCGAAAGAATCTTGCCCATCACCTCTTGGCATACAGGACCCTGGCAAACCTGATTTGCGTTACATACCGAAGCTTTGAATCCAAGACCCGCGAAATTTGAACAACCGGTTCTAGAGGAGCTGCTACTTTTGATTTAAATGTAGAACAATGAAGACAGGATCCGATATCCGCTCGCGTCACATGGTAATCCCAGCTTTTGGGTTCCTGAATTCAATACGGTCGGGAGAGGAAATCAGACAACCCGTCCATCAATTCCCCGACGGCATCTCAATACTGCAGGTCGTGGTTAACTTTCAATATGTCTGCCAGTCTTCATTGGACAATCGGAAAGACTACTGAAAGCGATGATAGTTCCTCGGCGCAACGGGAGTCGAGTTGTTCGTGATAACGGTCCCCTAAACTTCGTCTCGGTAGCATCCGACGACGGAATCACGGACCAGACTAACGAAGAGCGTGGTGATCATCACCACCTCTGCTGCGCGGGCTGATCCTCGTGATTTGAGCCCAAGGCTAAACACGGCAGGAGCCTGAGGATCTAACGGCCCAAATCAGAATGGAATCCCAGACCCGCGTTGTCTTCATGGACGTTTCCTTCGCCGCTCGTGTCGTGGATGGAGGATTGACCAACATCAAGCATGTCATCGCCATTACGCAAGAGAACCGAGCTGTTGACAGATTCATGCTATCCAGTCGCTCGACAAAATAAGCAAGCCGTTGACGTCATAACCGAGTTTTCTACAAAACGACAAAGTTATCTATTATCTTTAAAGTAAAATAAAATAATTATTATAATAATTAAAAATATATATAAAATTTTCTCTTATAAATAATTATATATATTTTATTTAAATTACTTTAAATTTTAAATAAATATTTAATATATAAATAATATTTATATTTTATATATATATAATTAATTTTTATAAAACTTATTTTTTAATTTTATTATATTTTAATAATTATTATTTAAAAAATATTAAATAAACTAATTTATAATTAATTTTTTATAATTAAAATATATATTAAAAAATTATATAAAAATAATTATAAAAATTAATAATAATAATAATAATAATAATAATAATAATAATAATAATAATAATAATAAT